>CAAKHG010021849.1:35872-60859 GCA_901007715.1 Dactylopterus volitans
CAATGAATACACCGCTCGACAAGGTGCACACACACACACACACACACACACACACATACAAATCCTTGTACCTTAATCTCAGAGAGGACATTCATTGGCATAATGCATTTCCTAGCCCCTTACCATAACCATCGTAACTAAGTAGTCTAAATAGAAGTTGTAACCGGCCAAAATGTCCCCATTTACCTAAATGTCCTCACTGTGATGCAAAAATAAAAATTTTTGGTCCTCAGTATGTAGCGAGTATAAGAACACACACACTGTTATTTCATGAAACACGCACCCACATCAGCAGCAGTTAGCAGTAAAACCACAGTCTGAGTCCAAATATTTGTTCACTGCTGTGCTGCAACACAAAGACACTCCTGCCCAGAGAGGAGGACAGACACAGAGTGATTACATAAGACATGGACTGACTGTAACATAGAGTCAGTTTTCCATGAAAGGAGATTCGTGAGGAGTGAGCTGCATTTTTTTTTTTTAATCAAATCTGATACAAATGATGCTCTTTTACCTTCACAAGTGAACATTTTTCCTTACGGTTTTCCAGTGACATTTGTCTGGACATGTGACATGACACTGCAAACAGGAGCTGAGCAGACTTTCAATCATGTAAATTTACCAAACTGTAAAGAAATATAGGCTAAAAAAAAACAAAAAACAGGACAAACATGAGTTGTTGACTCACGGAATCTGTGGCAATGTTCTACTTTGACGACCAGGTCAAATTTATACCAGGCTTGCTGGAGGAATGTATTGGTATAGGAAGAATCCATTAAATTTGGGGGCCAATCCATTAAACTAATTTAAAAAACTCAATTTGTACATTCGCATTGATGGAGGAATATGCACAGTCAGGCTTTATCTCCACCTGTACATTTTAAATGTCCATTATCTTGTGTTTTGGTGGACATGTGAAAGCATTCAGCGCCGCGTGCTGACCTCCTTAAGCTGGTAGATGCAGTGAACTGGCCCACAGCCCGGCGTGAAGCAACGCTGCAGCGATGTTTGTGATGATGAGGTTTTAATTCTTCCCAACATTTTTAATCCACTTCCGGCAAAGCTTGTGGTGTGTTGAAGGCAGCTCAGCTTCATGTTAGTGTCGTGAGACGGGAGATAAAACCCACCCTTCCTACATGGGTGCACTTAAAGTCGGAGGCACTTCCAGGATGGATTTAAAATGATTTCAAACTGAGTCAACGTCATCGAAAGTCTGCTGAATTTTATAGAACTTCCCACACTGACGCTGAGGAACATCTCACTAAAGCGCGCCACTTCCAGTTGGTAATTTCAACAATGAATGCTTTGCATTCGTGAGCCTGCTAATGCCAGCTCCTCAAGCTAAGTTAACCTCGATGCCGTCATCATGGGTGTATTATAAAACGGGCTGTGTGAAAGCTTCTATGCAGCAATGCAAATATTCCTTTCATTAAACACGGGGAAACTTCAAAAACAGTCGTCTCACAGGAATCCAGCTGTTTGTTCGTCTCGATGTCGTCTAATGATGGCAGCAGGGTGTCCTGACATCTTAGACATTCAGTCCCTCCATGATGTCAGCAGAGTAGAAACATCTCACATTCCTTAAGACCCGATTTCAGGCTTTGTTAGTTTTTTTTTTTTGTTTTTTTTTATTAAATCTGTTTTATATTTGCAGCACAAACCGATTATAGTCATGTAAGAGACCTGAATTGCTAATAAGACATTTTTCAATTCCATCAGTATGAAGGTAACTAGTTCACATTGAATAAACAGCAAAGAGGGCAGTTGAACATCACTTATCAGAGTCGGAGGCGGTGGATTCATCCGTGTGTTTCCTTCAACGCAGGCGCAAAGTTCCCCATCAAGTGGACGGCCCCGGAGGCGGCGCTGTACGGGAAGTTCACCATCAAGTCGGACGTGTGGTCGTTCGGCATCTTGCTCACAGAGCTGGTCACCAAGGGCCGAGTGCCGTATCCAGGTGAGTGCGGCTGAGCCGGGGCAGAGGCCCGGCATGATGTAACACCCCTGCTATGTGAAACAGGGTTATTGCCAAACCCGCTTTCTCAGCGACAGCTGGCGGCCATTCCCACCGTTTGTGGAAGTAAATGGCTCTTTAGCGCTGCCAGAATGTGAGATAAACTTCAGTTCCCCTTGCGAAAAAGAGAAGCAGGTGGAGTTCTGCTGCATGCTGGGAGGGGAGGCGGCGGGGAACCGTTAGTCCAGATGGGTCAGTTAGCGAGCAGGGATCTTGTTTGTCCTCCTCTTGGTCTTCTGTTCATTAGCAACTGTTGCCACCATGATGTCAAAGCAGTCACGCTGACGTCTGGTTTTCAGGCATGAACAACCGCGAGGTGCTGGAGCAGGTGGAGCGAGGCTACAGGATGCCGTGCCCGCAGGACTGCCCCATCTCGCTGCACGAGCTGATGCTGCAGTGCTGGAAGAGGGACGCGGAGGAGCGGCCCACCTTCGAGTACCTGCAGGCCTTCTTGGAGGACTACTTCACAGCCACGGAGCCTCAGTACCAGCCCGGGGACAACCTCTAAAGCTGCTTCCAGACACTCCCCCTCCCTCTGGGGGGCCCAGGTCCAGGCAGGAAGCAAAAAAAAAAAAAAAAAAAAAAACAAACACTTTTCCTTGCCAGGCCTTCATTTTAGGGATCTGTACAGCTTCCTTTGCTCCACACGAGCATCTCAACTCCTCCAACACAGCACCCCTGCAAATAAACGCAACACGCAGTTTTGGACACACCCGCCCTCCCCAACCCCACCCCGAGTGTCTGAAGTCTGCACATGCAATGTGAATACAACGGGAAGCGGAGGACGTCGGAGTCAGCCGGGGCCGCGATCATGCAATGAAATACCTGTATTCAGTGTAAATTTTTTAAAAAAAAAGGCTTGTTTTAGTTTGTTTGCTTTGGCTTCAGATTTGATTTTCTCCCGCACAATAACAACAACAGCGATAATTAAGATGGCAGAGGCAGAGATCCCTTGGAGCCGCCAGTTTAACTGTCAGTGTATTAAACTGTAGTTCTTCTATTGTTTTCTACAGATCAAATCGGAAGCATCAATATATTTTTCTCCCTATTTTTCATGATGTATAAAGAGTTCACCTCAGATTGTTGCTTTCCCCTCGATTCCTCACATGACACAGTCGTCCACTTGCCTTTTTCTCGTCTTTGCTTACCTCGGAGCGCTAGTTGTTAAGGCTAAACGCTGTATGGAACCAGATTGTTATACAAAGAATATACAGCACATTTTGTAAATTACAGCTGGTTTTGAACATATCCCTCCTCGCTTGTAAGATTTCTCAGAAACTTTTGGGTGGGAATATTTGTTTTTTGTTCTGCTGGGAGACGGAAAGGAGTTAATTTAAGAAGCGAGAGTGTGTCGTATGTGAACTGTCATTCCTCGGCACCGACGCTGCCTCCTCATCAGCACTCGTGTTGGACAGTGATGTTTTTTATTGTCGACCTGCAGCTGAACTTGGACCGGCTCACGTCTTCACTTCTTGTGTTTTTACACATGGTTTTACTCCAGCAGTGTTTGAGTTATCAGCCTCTTTTATCGAACCCTTCAAGTGATCCTTTGAGAGTCAGCTGTTCTATTCAGGTGCAGAATCATGTTCAGTCCACTAGATTCAGGATGGAATGATGATCTTGTGACTTAAAACTGATCTGCGTCACTGATACCGACTCCGTTGCTGATGGAAACTTCATTTTTCCGTTGTTAATGGTTTTTAACTGTTGCTAACTGCTCATCCTTTTACATCTTTCTTTTCCGTTTTTTTTTTAACATTATTTGTTTTGTTTATTCAGTGATTTGGCATTTAATTTCCAGAAAAGAACAATAAACGTTTTTAACTCTTTCAAAGATACTTCTTTTTTTTTCTACATCCTGCTGTTTTGTTAAAATTACCACATGCGTGTGACTCTGTGTGTTTTTTAAAAGCATCTTGTGGAACAAATAGAAATTAAAAACAACTTTGTATAGAAAAAAAAAGTAGTTGTTTAAGTAACATGGTTCTAAAAATAGATACGGACGACAGTAGACCTCTGAGGGTGTACTGGAATAACTGGACATGTTTCTCTGCAGGCTGTTGCCCAAAGAATCACACGACCTCTGCAGGCCCACCTCCTTCCCGTGTATCCTGGAGCCGTCTCAGGTTAAAGATGCAAACGCACCTGGACATCCTCATGATGTCAAAGAAAGAAGACGATCCACTGCACCAGAGCATCTTCTTCAAATTGCTCTGCTGTTCAGTTTTGATGATCTCGTTCCAGTTGTAGGCGCTTGTCAGCGGTGGACGGAGGTCAGCATGGTCTCGCCTCTCCGTCAGAACCAGCATTCACTTACAGTAGCTCTTCTGTGGGATGAGACAATACGGGCAAGCCTTCGCCCCGCAGGCACATCAGTGAGCCCTGGTGTCCATGAGACTGTCAGGGGTTCCGTAGTTTTCCCTCCTTTGACCGCTTTTGGTAGTTCCTAACCACTGCAGACCAGAACACCCAGCAACACCTGCAGTTTTGGAGATCTTCTGACCAAGGTGACAGTTTTTCTCTGTGCTCAGACGGTTACGCTTGCCTACTTTCTCCTGCTTCCAATCTAGCAATAGTGAGGGTGAGTCTATGAAACGCTCTCCAACCCAAATGACCCCCGAAAATAGCATCTACTCTGAATTAATACATCAATAAATGTGACCGACTCCAACTGTATTTCCCGTTTACGGCATGTACCGTAAGAAAAGCTTCTCCTTTTGTTCATTAAATCCCTGTATCACCTGAAGGCAGCAGGATACATTGATAAACCTGCAGCTAAGAGATGCCCTGCCTGTATGCACAAGGGAGGAAAGTCAGGTGTAACTAATGACGGCTCCATTTGTGTTCCAGGAATCGACGTGAGGAACGTCACGGCCCTGGAGCTTAAATGAACATGGCTGTGTAGCGCTGTAACTGCATTTGAGGCAAAACATCTCATTCATCTCACATGAGTGATGCTGCTGTGCCTGCCTCCTCCTGCTGTTTGTCTTCTACTGTTTGATTTCCAGATCAATAGCGGTGGAAGGTTTGAGCTGAACGCTAATAGCCAGCCTAACATGATGTACCTGAGGTCAAAGTTTCCTCCACACCTCTGCGCCACGTTCCCCAGCTGCCAGTTTCCCTTGTAGAAAGTCATCCAGCCCACCGTCGTCATCCCCTAGTTTCTCGGACACATTGCGGTTCTTTCTCTCCTCAGTAATTTTCTGTCAAATAAGAATATTTTTCAAGATCCTGTTCCTGAACCCAGATAGATTTTTGGTCATTTGGAGAACTTTCGGCAGGTCCACTCTTGTTCTGGATTGACATATGAGCTATTGGAAGTGTTTCATTAGAATTTTCAGCATCTTTTGTGTATTTTTTTAATACTTCAAAGATCCCTCATGGGGAAATTAGTCTCCGCATTTTGATCCATCTGGGGTGAACACACACCACATGCATTGTGAGCACACACCAGTGCAGTGGCCAGCCAAGTAATAGCACCCAGGGCACAATTATGGGGTGAGGTGTCAAGGGCACTTTGGCCATTTTTTGAATGTTGTTCTTCACCCCTGCTGGTGCAGAGGATTGAACAAGCAACCTTTCGCTACCGAGCCCACTTCTCTGCCCCTAAATGAGACACCCAACATGAGGCTCAAACTCACGACTCGGAGATTAAGCACCTCGTGCTCTCCCGGCTGAGCCAGCCAGGCTTTATGGTCTAGGTAGTAAAACTACTGGTTCACAGTTGGTCAACAAAAGTCATCTCGATACAGTTTTTGTGATTGGAATATGAAACAGTCGTACACCGGTGACATCACTGATGATGTCACCGGTGACTGATTGGTCCACCACTGGATATTCAGCTTCCTTTGATAAGCATAGATTCAGTCTAATGAGTACAGCCAATCACACATATTTATATATATATATATATTTCCCGTGTGTCACTCTGTCACTTAAATTTTTCAGTGTTTTTACCTTTTTGCAGCTCTAAATTGTATTTGCTTCTGTACCGTCTTGCTTCTTCTAGCTGCAGCCATTTAGTGGAACAGGAGACACACAAAAAATAAACAAAGTTGTTCTCTGGAAATCATTGATTTGGATCAATAAGGTGGATTACTTGAGGCACTATTCATGTTATTTTCAGGGAACCTTTTAAAACAGTTCATGAGATAAAATGCTGCCTGCGCCATCCTGTGTGATGAGGTGCTGCAGTCTGTGGCCAGTTAGGAACTGAGCGTTCCCGTCATGTCATGTGATGTGACTCCCTCCTCCTGGAGCTTTATAGCAGCAGCTGGAGCTGTCTCACCCATCCCTCCTCACATCATCCATGTGGCGACAGAACGAGCTGTGAGACATCAGACCTCCACATTCGTAAGCAGTATAGATGTCTTACTGAGACCAGGTACGTCTAGTTTGATCCCTTTTTCAACTGACAGCAGTAGCTATTAACCTCTACCTGTCCTGGGTCAAAAAGTGAAATTGAATTTTTCTAATAATTATATTAACTGATTTAGCCGAGTCAAGAGCTCTACGGACGAATGAATCTTGTCACGATAAGTGTGGATTCTTACGTACTTCAGCTGTGGAACCACGTGACCTTTCTTTTCGAGTGAATGACTGGCAACAGCAGGCGGCTGCTCAGCAGAAACAGCTGAATTTAACATCAGAATCCAAAACTGAATTCAGTCGTCAGAATCAGAATCAGAATCAACCTCACTGGTCATTTTATGCACACAATCAAGGACTTTTTCTCCAGTTTTAACTTCGCTCACACTGTAAAATAATTTAACATTAAATATTGAAAAAAATAAATCAAAAAACTCAAAGTAATATGTACAAGTCCTCATGTTGCAATACATACAATAGATACAGGTTATGATTCTTATTTGTGATGTTTTTGTGTAATTCTTTTTTCTCTCTCTGTTCTCTCTCCACTTCTCTTCTCTCCTCGACAGTGATAGCTTTATTACAGCTATTAACATGAGAGCTATTTCCTGGCAGTGAAAGAACCATGGAGGGATCCAGCGTCACCGTCTTCATCACTGTGCAGAAGATCTACTACCCGTTCCTTTGCATCATGGGAATTCCAGGTCTGTCATCTTCTTTGAATCAGTGTTGAAGAAAAGATGTACACAGCAACTTTGATCTGAAATTAGTTTTTAATATAGGTGACGTTTGGATGT
Source organism: Dactylopterus volitans (assembly GCA_901007715.1). NCBI lineage: Eukaryota > Metazoa > Chordata > Actinopteri > Syngnathiformes > Dactylopteridae > Dactylopterus > Dactylopterus volitans. The sequence goes on from CAAKHG010021849.1 coordinate 43,052, forward strand.
ACAATGATTTCCAGTTTTGACATAGACTCCGCGGTGCTAATAACCTGGTTAAAAACATTTACCTTTCATCATTAAAATCACCACATCAAAACATCTTGTTAACGCTGCATCCGTCAATATTTTCATATTACAGTTTTTCGGAAATTTCCTCCCCTTTTCTCAAAACAGTAAAATTCAAGCCGCTCTCCAAAACCAAAGTCGAATAATTGATTCAAATCTATTTTATCTTTGCTGAAAGCCAAACACCAGAAAAAGCATCAGAAAACACACACAGCTCGCCAATGGATAAACACTGCTCAGCAATCATCGCATACGAATGAGGCAGCGCTGTTTTATTTATATAGCACCATTCAGACGCCGAGCAATTAAAGGTGCTTCACAAAGGCATAGAAATAGAAAAAATAGAAAAACTGGAAGAAAAAAAAAGATAGAGATTGATACCCATAACAGGACGATAATTTTGTTGGAGGTGTACATTCTATGATATTTTATTATATTGCAGTGCCAAGCTTCCATTACACGTTGCATTACAGCTGCAGCGTTGTGCTGCAAGAAGGATTATTTTCACTGTCCCCTTTCTATAGTTTTTGTGGAGTGATTTACTGAGACCACATCCCACTGAATACTTTTACTGTACTGTACCTTTCTGTAACTACTTTACTGCGATTTATGCTGTTCCCATCTCTGAACGTCCTGACGACTGGGACCACCGAGAACCCGACTAAACTGCGCAGCACACGTTGTCCTGCCGCCCTCAAATTCAAGCCGCGAACCAGAACATGATCTGTGATCGTTACTCTAATTTTATCTGAAATTACTGCTTTGCCTCTTGGTCTTCCTCCTCGTTCTCCTCCTCTTCCTCCTTGTCTACCACCTCTGACGTGCACTCCTCTTCCTCCTCTGTTGCGCTCCATTGTGCAACACAGGAGCCTGGATGTGACCTGGCTTATATCCTGTCTACTGAACGGGTTCCGCACACCTGAATGGACGCGCACGATTCATTTTGCATGGTGGTGTGTTATTGATGATAAATGGATGTTAGTTGTGTTTAGCCTTTTTGGCTTTTGTGTGTCATATGTTTTTGCAAAATGGGCAATTCAAATTTGTAAATGGCGACTTTAAAGTTTTTTAAACTGTGTGACTGATTCAATAAAATTGTTTAGGCAGTTGAAAGTTTGGTTTAGAAAATGTTGTTTCAGTGTTTTGGCAGTTCAGATAGACTGTTAAAGACCAGTGTGCAGGATTTATTGGCTTTTAGTGGTGAGGTTGCAGAGCACAGCTGAATGCATGCCCCTCCCATCACTTCTCACTTTTTCTGCTGTTACCTGGTCCATTTTCACTTTGCTTCCTCATTTTTGTACATCTTTAATGTTAAGCGTCCATGCTTTTTCTTGTGTTGAATACTTAATATCATATTTATCATCATATATTGAGTACAATGTACTGTACCACTAATCATGATACCTCAGTACCAGAATTCCGGTTCTCAAACATCATGAGATGGTTGGTTAGCACCAGCAACCAGTAATTCTTCCTCTCGCCTCTGCTTTTTCTTCTTCACGTCACAAAAGTGTATTCCTTAGACCAAGGTCAAGCTTAATTTCAATATTTATTATTTGATTCGTCTATTCTGCACTATTGTAAAAAAAAAAATAGGCAGAAGATGACCTGCTCCTTAATATAGAGATGAACACTCACTCTGAAGAAAAAAACTCAGCGATTCTTAGGTGTTTGTGATTTTGCACTTGCGGAAAAAAAACATAGCTATGAATATTATCCATTATAAGAAGAAGAAGCTTTATTGTCATTGTATTTATTTATTATCATTATGCCCTGTATTTAAGAAGTCTCAAACTAAAATGAGAGTGTCTGACACTGGCAATGAGCATTTCAGCCTCTTTTGACTTTTTCCCCCTTGAACTCGACCTTGATTGTCTGATTCAAGAACTGATGAATCCACGGCGCATGACCTGCCCAGCACTAAATACATTTCTGATTAGGATTTATAAATAATACTAATATTTCAGTGGAGGGTTATTTGGCAAAAAGTCATCAGTGGCCAGCGAAACATTCTCGCTTTGCTCTGTTCGCTCGATGTATTTGTGGACAGGTTCTCCATGTGAATGCAGCTGCAGGATGAGCTTTAACCATGAGGTACAGTGAATATGAGCTACACGCAGATATGATAATCTACTTCTGTTTCCTTCCTTCCAGCAAATCTCTTCACATTCTACATGATCCTTTTCCGTAAATGTGGGATGTCGGACACTGCCATCATTTACCTGAGCTGCCTCGCCATAGTAGACACCTTCTACCTGGTGTGGGTGATCCTTCTTGACCTGACTCTAACTTTCTGGCTGCTGCAGCCCTTCTGGCACTCCCACCCCTGGTGTGGAATCCTGGGGTTCCTGCAGTATGGATCTCTTTATAGTTCCTCCTGGATCGTGGTGGTATTCACCATCGAGCGATTCCTTGTCCTCCGCAGCACGGCTGCTAAGCAGCACTTCTCCCAGACTCGGATCACTAAACTGACCTGCGTGGCCATTGTCCTGATATCTCACCTGGTCTCTGTGCCACTAGGTTGGATCAACATTGTCTCACCTGTCAACTTCACTGTAGATGGGGATAACGTGACCCTGCCCAGATGCCATTATGGCAATGAGTCGTATTCCACCGTCATAGTGTGGATAACCACCTTCCTCTCCGGAGGAATCCCCATTGTGCTTGTGATTATCTTCAATTACCTCATCGGCTGTCATCTGTGCCGTGCCAGCAACCTCTTCACCAAGGAGGAGCGTCGCGTCATGCATGGACGCACCACCAGGGGCATGTTGAGGAGGACCATCCTGCTGCTGGGCACGGTCTCTGTGGCTTTTGTTGCGCTCAGCCTCCCTCGCTTTGTCACGTACTGTATCCTGAGGACCACGTACAACACTGAGAACTTCAACAGAAATAACTACAGCATCCCTATCAATGTGGCTGGCGACCTGGCGAACATGCTGCAGAATCTTAACTCCACAACCAACTTCCTGCTCTACTGCATGGTCAGCCGGCGCTTCCGGCAGGAGCTCATCCGAGTGGTGACTTGCAAAGAGAAGGTTCGGGAGCTGGGCTCTATCCTCACCCAAACCACCATGAAAGTCTTCTCGGTTACGGATCAGAAGGCCTCGCCATCCAGAGATCCTGGGACTGTGGTGCTGACCAGTGTCAAACAAACTGAGTAGAGAGGAACATGAAGAGTGACGAACATTACACTCATTACACTACGAATAGTAGTTGTAAAAACTCCGTCATTTCAAGGTCCTGGATTTCAAATTATTTGATCAAATCCAGGCTGAATATTTTTGCTTTTTGAAATCCGTATTTGCAGTTTTGCTCTTGGGGTGACAGTGTTAGCTTGATTGTCCCATGAGGCTTGATAGGACCATGGATAATGTTAATTCAAAGTCCACCTCAAATGGCATTTCAAGAGTATCAAGCTTCCGTGTTGTGATGTATTTCCAAGTGAGACTGAGCTGGCAGATGATACATAATGTTGGGAAATGAAATTTGATTAGACCCAACGATGCACTGTCGGGATCCATCAGGGAGAGAGACATTGCCATGGCGATCCTTCTCACAGCGGAAGCAGTCCACCTTGCTCTGAAGACGTCATGGACACCACTTTTCTCAAAGTGAACGAATTCTCGTCAGCAGCCTGCAACTGCGGTCTTTCCTTGAAAGGGAACAACTTGTTGCTGGTGTTGGAACACCAGCAACAAGCTAAAGCCTACAAGCTAACTACAGCCCTGTGCCATTAACATTTGAAAATTAACTAACTTGAGGACGTCACAATGCTATTTGTCAGTCCCCGCTGGCTTTTGCTTATGTGAGCGAGTGTCATATTTGGTTGTACTGGCACAAAATGTGATTTTCAGTATCTTAATACAAGCAGTTCTTGGATTGCTGACTAATACCATCTAGCCTCAGCTCGACTTGGTACTAAGCTTGTAACATTGTACCCGCTATTGTTGAGCATGCTCACGTCCCAAGTTAAAAACCTCATAGTGATTGTAGCTTTATTAACATGCTAATGATACAAAGGTCAAAACAATACGAGTAAATGTATGTATGCACTGTATCTGTCAGAGGGGGGACTGAGTGGAGGTCGAAACCATTTTTCTTTCGTACGTGAATACAGCTGTTGAGACAACTATCTCTTTCATACACCGACTTTGTGGATTTGAAACGGTTTTCATTGTCCATACAAACCTGCTAAATGGTATTCACTGGCATTGCAGCATGTTGACAGTTACGGTGAAATATTTAAGATCACAGTGTGAAAATTTAATTTATTTCTAAGTCATATGTTCACATATCTATGATGAGGGTTGGATGAAAAAGAGGCCTGCCACCTTTCAAGGGAAAAGCATTTGACTGGCTGCGGAATTCCTACCTTTCTAAAGGAACAACCTGATTGGCTGTTGACTTAATGCCCCGCATTATTTGCATAAATGAAACTTGAGAGGGACAAGCAGCAGGAATATTTCCTGTTTGGCTCAGCGCAGGTTTGCGCCAAGGTTGAGGGACGAGCAGGCCGATGAACAGGTTTGTGTTCTGCTTTTTTGTCATTCTTATTCATTCTTGTGTACATGTGAGACGCTGAAAATGTTTGAGTTAGTTTTTAATTGCTTAAGAGGACGGAGGTGACATACTTTTAGATTAGTAACCTTTGGACTGAAGATTGTTTTTGTTTCACTCTCACCATAAAGTACGTGAACTACTGCACACTTAATCAGTGAGTCATAAGAACACTGGTTTACGCTTGCTCGTGTTCTACCATTCACTCAGTCGGTTGTCCATTTTCAGACTTTAGTTACTTCTTGTTTGTGACTCTGTTGTCAGTTGTAGTTTAAGGTGAAAGTTCTTTCCGTGCTCTTCACCTCCCCAGCGGTAACAGGCCGTCACCATTCTCGCAGACGAAATGGACTCTTTCAAAGGTACTGGGGCACAATACCCTCTCAGATTCACAGCACTCATAAATGTGACATAGCTCACTGTACAAATCTATTTTTCTGATGATTCTTGCCAGGACATTGCCCACATCAGAGCATTCCTGTTGAGATGGATGAGAGCATGACCTCCTCCAGTCTGGACTTGGCCTGGCCCCCCTCATGCCAGCAGTGTAGTGGACATACAGAGACCAGCAATAGGCCACAGGAGGACGATCATGGACGTGAGCAAACAGGGGGAGCAGATCTCCATGTCAACGAGTGGAGTCTTCCTAAGGGTGATTTCCAGTGTACACCCAGGGCGGCCTGTCACACTCCCACTGAGGCCCACTTCATCACCAGAGCACCCTCAGGGCAGAGGAACTCCCCCCATGCTGCAGGTGTTTGGCCTCCTGGCTACAAAGAGCCGATGCTACTATATTTACAGCATCCCATGGTTGACCACAGTAGAGGCCCGAGCACTGGACTTACAAACCAGCCTGAGGAGTGTTCCATTGAGGACGCTGAGTGCTTGGAGCACCCTCTCCCGCTCATGTCTGACATAAACTCCACTAAAAATATCCCATCGCAATTCGCAGCAGCACGTTTTCCTGGCCAGTGTAAGTGATGGACCAGCTTCTATGATATGTGTGATCAATCTGATGCTGAAAGAATACGGATCATTATATTTACAATACAGCTCGGTAATAACATGATAGCAGTGGGGTCAGATTTTCATAGTAAAGAGTTGATAATTACTTAATAGTATGCGATTAGCAAAGCATTAATAAGGTTAGGCTTAGTATTAACAGTGGATATATCGAGGTCATTCTGATTTACATAACAGGGTGATAATGAAAAGATACACAGAGATTGTAATGAGGTTATACTGCTGTTTTGGTAATGATACGATAATCTGCAATAACAAATTGGCAGTGTGAATTTTGGATTGAAATTATAATATGTTAACATTAATGTGGTCATAATCTGATAATAACAGGGTAAATTTTTCACAATGTGGGCTACCTGATACCTGGAGCCACTTGTGGGAGTTTGTAATAATTATGAATGAGGGGTGCTATATGCTAAGCTACTTGTTTGTATTTCATTTCTGGGTTACCATATTGTTCCCAAAATATTAGGTTGTTCCCTTTATCCCCCTGTTCTGTTCAAATAATTTCAGCCTAATATGACTTGTGTATTCCCATTGTTGATACTAAAATATGTTCTGGCTTTTACTTTGGTCATTACATAGTGTTACTTGTTCAGTATCTTGCTATTATTAATAAAATGTTAGACCACTATTACCATGTTAATACCAAGATATAATGTCAAAGTTTACCGAAAGGACATAGGGACAGTCAGTATTACTTCAGCTTTAGCTCGTTGTTTATCTGCGGGTTCACTGTTTCGGGTGACTTTCACTTATTTGTTGTCAGCAGCAGCAGCAGCAGGCAGCTGTTTTCAGACAGGAAACTCTCAACATTGTTTGCTAACATCAAGTGACAAATATTTAGCATTAGCTGGTGGACATAGTGGAGCATTTAGCAGCTTGGGGGTCAAATATTTCCCTCAACAGTCGCTAGAAAACAAAAACAGGCAGACAGAAACATACTGAAACATGTCCAAATGTCCAACATGTCCAACATATCCAAATAACCAACACTTCATCTAACAGCTGATATGTTGGTGTTTTTACTGCCCCCCAAAACACATGTGGTCACTGATTTTAGTATGTTTTCTAATGTTAATAAAAACAGCAGTTAAAGGTAAGGGCAACTCAGGAGAAATTGAAAGTATAATTTATAGAGAGCCAACATTTCCTCATAAGCATGACAAGCATGACATAATGACAATAGCAAAGAAAAAAAGTTAGTAGAACCAAACTGTGTGAGTGGCGCGTCTGATTGAGAGGGCTAGTTAGCTAGCCACTTTGCTGCCTCAGCACTAAAGACTTTGCTGATCTTAATTAACTGCACGTATCCTGTTAGACTACATTTTTACATGAATGACACTGACTCTTGATAGGCTACCTTTCAAATTTAAACAGAGGCCTAAATTAAGCAACAAACAATATTAGCCAGCATGGCAGCATGTTTTTAAATGGAGAAACACACAAATGTCTTTTTCTTCGTGGCTTGTTTTTATCGACACAGGCATGACAACGTCAGCTATTCAGTCCACCAGTGGACTGAAAAATCTCCGTAAATAGTGGCTGGATATTCATCTCAGATTTCCATGGTCCCACCAGAATGAATACGTGATATTTAATAAGTCAGCTGTATGTTGTGTTTAATGTTCAATAGCAAATGTACCCACCAGAATATACACTTCATATTTAATAACTCATCTGTATGTTGTTTAATGCTAAGCAGCAAATGTAGGTAGGCTAACGAGTTAAATGTAGCCTGTAACAAAGTTAAACATTGTAACCACTGAACACCTTAGCATGTTAGCATGTTGGATGCATTCAGCTGGACGCATGTTGGCTGCATCACTCTAGAACACTCGGTGCTTTATCATTCCAAATGTGTATTAAGTTTTCTTCGCTGTCGAACAGCTTGCTGCCACTAATCACCCTAAAAATCTGAGACTTGCAACGGTGACCCCTTGTGATCATGTAATAAGTTTCTCAGTGTTTGGGTATTGATAGGTTTCAAAGACGCTGAATATTTCGCGATACTTGCTGTAGGAAACTTGACTTTGGGTTCACAAAGCAGAACAAACAACATGACTACGCTTGAATTGGATTTTTTTTTTTTTTTTTTAAATAACGATCATGACATGATTGATTATGCTGTAAACATTGCCACCTGTTCTCAACCTCCTTACTGTCTCTGCAGGCGCTGGTCCAGTGAAGGCGAGTTGTCTCAGACAATGCGTATGTCACCTCCCGGCAAATTCACCTGGTCACAATTATGACTGTCATTATAATCCACAGGAGAGGCCTCCGCCGCCCCGGCAGTCATGGTATGAGAGCGAGCGCAGTCCTGTCTGTCACTGTGGCGCCACATTTTCAGCACTGATTCATCTGATTCTTTCCACACATCATGCGTCACTCTCAGCTTATTTCGCTCCACAGGAACGTCACTCAGAGTAAGCAGCAAGACAAATATGCCTCTTTGAAGAACCCCCCAGCGCCTGGGTGCATGGCGCCCCCTATAGGTGTGATGCACGAGCGCAGCATAGGTCGCGTCTTCCAGGCAGATCCAGGATCAGTTAAAAGGGAGTCCAAGAGGACCGTCAGTCTCCCAGAGGAGTGTAGTAAGTGTTACCTATGTCGCTGCATGAAAACATACATGAAATGTTTAGCACGAGCGTTTATCATGTGTTTCCTTACAGGGAATGTTTTCATCACATATTCAGTGGACACAGCGGAAGAAATTATTCCATTCACAAAATTTCTGACTGATCAGGGATTCAAACCAGCCGTATGTCCCACCGTCACCGTCGTATCCGTCACCTTTGCTTCCTGGTCATTTTCGAACACTCACACTTGGCCTGTTTCTCGCCGACAGATTGACATCTTTGATAATCCAATCAGACGGATGGGCATCACCAAGTGGATGGACAGATTTCTGAACGATGTAAGTCGCACTGTTGAGTTAATCCAGTTCCGCGCTGTGTTGAGTTTTTGGGGCAAACGCTGACAGCCGACACTTTACAGAAATCAGTCCTCATCATTGTGGTCATCAGTCCCAAGTACAAGGAGGACGTGGAGGGAGACGGTGACGACGAGCACGGGCTGCACACCAAGTACATCCACAATCAGGTGATTACTCAGCAGCGCGGGCGTCTGCCGAGCCAGTGCTGCTGACGTCATCTCTGCCTAGAGCTGCGCGGCAGTGTGACGGCGAGGAAACACCTCGAGCATTTAGGCTTCGAGCTCCACCCAGTGTTTCCACAGCATCAGTGTGTAGGCAACACACTAACACGAAAAACTGGCAACAGGGTGCGAACTGTATTTGTCGTTCTGCAAGCTTCTGCGTTTTCCTGTCTATTAATTCCTCATGTTAAACTAAAGCCTTAACAGTTACACCGATGAGACTGGAGAGTCTAGAAGGAGCGTGTGGGTTGTCTGTCGTCATTCTGACAGTTGTCTATTCCTGCTGACACAGATCCAAAATGAATTCATCCAGCAAGGCTGCCTGAACTTCAGACTTGTTCCTGTTTTGTTTCCCAAGGCAACCAAGGTGAGTATAAGCAATAACAGATGTTACACCCAGATCACAAATGTGTAGCAGAATATGAGAAATGTATTTATGAAACACACTGTAGGCATCTCGTTGCAGAATCACTGACTTTGGTGGGCTAAATCAGGAGTTTTCATATTTCTGCATTTGAAAATATTAGCTACACCAGAGTAATGAATTATGTATTTACCGCTGTGGTATCCAGTCACCACTGCATTATAAACTCCAATGCACAGCTATGGTGGATCTTCTACTTCAGCGCTTGGATTGGTCTCAACAAGCTGAGCTTCAGTTAAACACACACACACACACACACACACACACATGTTCCTGCAGTTGTGGCATATCCAAAAGACATCACAAAACAATTTCAAAATACTTTTTGTGTTACCTTAAAACAGTTAATAAGATAAGATATGTATTTCCCATTTGCATAGGTAGAGGGAAAAGCACAGGAATAAAATCTGGGAATGCCTTCACCTTATGTTCACCATCTGAGACAGTTGTCTGAGTTCACGTGCTGCCAGAAGAGCAATTCAAGGATCAGATATTTTGAGACAATCAGGAAATGCCAAGGTTTTATGATGACAGAAAGGCATTTTAGGAAATCATGGGAAATGAATGCAGTCTAAACAACACAGTAAAGTTTGCTTAAAACATTATAAAGTGATAAATGGAAAAGACCAGCACTGAGGAAAGTGCCATGTGTCTATAAATATCATTACTATTAAGTTCAGTCAGCCCAAAGTGTTGTGTGTCACAGCGCCACGTCCCCAGCTGGCTCCAGAGCACCAGGATCTACAGTTGGCCTCGAGATACCCAGGACCTGCTGCTGCGCCTCCTCAGGGAGGAGCGCTACATCGTCCCACAGACAGGAGGCGACCTCACTCTCACCATTCGCCCGCTCTGAATTTTAAGAAGCAAATAAATGACCCGGTGGCCATCGGTGATGTAGACTCAAAACAATCCTGCGATAGGTGTGTCTTTACCCGCAGGGCAAACACAGCAGACGAGTGTTCACGAGCTCCTGTACATTTTTTTTGTGTTCTCTGTGCTTCTGATTCATAATTGTACAGTATTTCTGACGGGGTGATATCTGGATGCAAACATTAGACAAAGACCATTTCCATTCAAACGAATCAAGCAGCGGCAAAGAGTGAACTTTAGACCTGACGATGGCGCTCGAGGAAGAGTCAGGTGACCACAAGGGGCTGTTACGGGTCACGCTGATGGAGGCGCAAACGTGTGAAGCAGATTTCATCACCATCCATTCAGTAGTCGCAGAGGTATTTTAACAAAACCACAAATGTCAACCACAAGATGGTGCCAGAGGTACAATCTTAATTGGTCAATTGGTCAGATCATCAATAGATGAACTCTGATTAAAACACTATAAAGCCATCCTACGCCATGAATGTGTATTAATGTGTGAAGCATGTGATTAACCAGAAGGTGGCGGCATATCCTAAATAATAAAAGCATTGCGGTCCTTCTTTACTTCTGATTTTTAATTCAGAATAAATGTTGTGTTATAACTAGCTCATGAGGGTATCAGCGCCTCTCAAGTAGGTTACACGCATCACAATCACAGTGATTAAGTATGTTCAGACGTGGGGAAGGAAGTCTCACAGCGGAAGTGTCCTCTCGTAAGTCACCCGGCAGCTTTTACCCTGAACTTCAGTTTATCCTCTGTCTTCCAGTCTGTGCTGTTCACTAAACCTGACAAATAAATTTATTCACATCAGTGTGTGAAGGCACATCTGCTCATACCCAGGCTTTTATCACGTCCTGCATGCGGGTACTCGCTGTATACGAGGCCGCCAATACCCATAAATCCACTGTCACTGGTTTTGTTCCAGGATGTGTGTGTCGCTCCACTCAAGCTTATCTGGCAAGTCCACCGGGCGCAGATATGCTCCCATAAAGAGCTCGGTACCTTATCAATCGACCCCGCGGCTGCTGAAATGGACCCTCAGCGCTCATGATTTTTAGTTTCTGCTTCCACTGCATGACAAGCATTTACCCCGACAAGGTCTTCCAGGATCAAAATAACCTTCATTCATGAAGAGAGCTCTCAGAGGGGCTCTCATCCTGTCATCGCCCTCCTTTTGTTTTCTCCATTCAGTTATATCGTCGAAAGATATGATGGAGCCAAGCAGTTCGCGTCAGTGTGAATGTTACCCTGTAAATCACCTAATGTTACAGTTTTTATTGGTGTTTACTCGCGACGATGCTGGTCCACCACTTTAGTCCAGAGTGCAGTATCTCGAGAACTATGAGGCGAGGCAAGGTGCGGTTCAGGGCCTAGCAGGTGACATTTAACACTATGCTGCGAATGTTTGCATGCTGAAGATGTGTGAAGACTTCCACAAAAATGTATTCCTGCAGCAGCTCGTGTTATTGCTGCAACCAAGCTTTCATACCGACATCAGCGCGCAAGCGTTGATGACCTCACTGCCATCACTGAGAGGAGGACCCTCAAAAGCAGATGGAAGAAAGGAAACTGGACTTTCAGCATCACAGAGTGCGGCTCTGATCCCAGTTGTATGTCAACTGGGCTCTAGGCTCTCATAGAGGCCTGCATCAAATAAATTTGTATGTCCGGGTTTGCTGTGTTCAACCACCTGAGGCATGCTGCTGGCAGATGAGAACATGAATGGTTCATTAAGAGGGCCTGACTCTCACGCAGGGCAGCGCACTCTCCGGCAGACCGAGGCGAACCCTCCGTCCTGATGCAAATGCTAATGACACAGTTTTCATCACTGACGGTGACGTCCCCGACGTGAACCAGGCCGAGGCACCTGTCTGGAGAGGCTCGTGGCTCTTTCACAGGAGAGAGCGGTGAGCTCAGCACATGCAGCATGGCTGCCTGACATGTAGAGGCCATTACGAGAATGTGAGTGGAATACTGAGCAGTGTGGAGACCACCGGTGAAGCACCCGTGGGTGGTCTCAAAGAGTTCCGAAACAAAGTGACTTCCTAGTTTCTTGGTTAAAAAAAAAAACATGCTAACGTTACCAATGCTAACATATGACCATAATATTTTTATTAATTCCCAGGTTACATGACACTGAGAAAAGTAAAATAATGTCGTGAGACATTTTTGATTCATCTGCCACATGAGTGGATTCTGTTAAGCCAAAGGAGATCTCCAAATTTGTGCAGGTCTACAACCGTGATTCTATAAACACCCCCATAGAAACCACAGACATCTCTAACTCACATTTTATATATATTTTTCAGATATGTATTCTCACAATACATTGGTCTAAATACAGGGGCAGTTGCTAGGCAACTGACAAAAGTCTCCAGGAAGCTACTGCTCCTGGCCAAGACATACATATAAAACAGAGAATTTTTTTTTGTTTTTGTACAGATGTACGGACAAAATGTTTAACTGGTCCTTTAATAAACTCCTTTTGTGGATATATGTGTGTTCTTGGTGTTTTCAATGGTGGTCGCAGTCCTGCAGAGTCCTTATGCACTAAGAATCCAATATATATGTTTGTGCTCACACTCAGTCTCTGCTCCTTTGCAATCACTAAAGCCCCAAACAAAAGTCAATCATACAAATAGTTAAGAATTTTCGGCCAGTGATAGGAAATATTTCAGCCAATAGGAGAAGTGCTCCTAAAAAACCACCAATGGGAGAGTGGGTCTCGATCAAAGTCTAGCCTGTGTTTTGATGGTGCAGCGGTGAAATGAGGTGAAATGCTGTCAAGCTGCACAATAATGACAACAGTGTTTCCAGTGTGTGTAGAATCTTTCCTGCAGTGGAATCTACACTGCAGAACACACAGCTCTCACGCTGATATGCAAATGAATAAAGATATACATTTCAACCCTCTTAATTATTTATGAAGTCAGCGCATATTTCCATTGGACTTGTGCAATTTAGGTTTGTATACATTTCATGTATACAACAGGTCAGTGGTTCAGCTTTCATCATTGTATGGCTGTTTCTTATTCTGGATTATGAACGAAATATGTGAATATAGCATTTCATTAGATGCGGTATGTGACTGTATTAAGTAACTGCATATTGCATGTAAGTGCATATAATTGCAAAACATCATTTGTCTTTGTCAGTGCTTCATGTCTTCACCTTCTAATACAAACTAATACACCACATGTATAATACAACAAAAACAATGATGATGAAAGTAATAATATTAATAATGCTAACTTTTCAGAATCAGCCTCACAAAGTTTTTTTCACGGGCAGTAAAATTCATAAAATCATCAGTTCAAAATGAAAGAAAATTAATTTCCAATGTATCATTGCTATTTGTATGTTCATTGTGAAAATAATAATAAAACATTGGAAACAAAAATAAAAGAAAACTCATGCTAACACAGGATGAGGAAAGTTTCTGATAAAGGCGTGTTTATGGAAATGGTTTACTGACTCACTGACATGATTTCCAGATTATGAATGTTTTTTAAAATGCGTCCCCTCTAAAAATGGTCCTCGGGTGTTTTTCCTGCATTTTGTAAGATGCCTTGTGTTTAGAGGGTGGTGAAATTACTGCATACAATACGTGCAAGGAGAGAGAATTGGGTTTTAAAATATTTGGACAATATCAAAGGGTATATTGTGTGTTATGTTTTAAATGAAAAAAATGCCTTAAAGAACGTTGAAAAACGGCTGATATTTTGACATCAATAGAAAATCACATTTGAGTCTGAAATGTTGTGAAACGAACTGCTTTTAATTTGAAATCACCGTGCCTGTTGTTTCCGGGTGTTACTGCTGACTTCCTCCAAATTTCGACGGGCATAATTTGCAGACAAGCGGCACTCGAGGACCACAAAACTCTAAACGCAGACGTTCATCCACCCCTGATGTTTTAACACACATTCAGAGGGAAAACCGCTGCGGTGACGCGATGAGCCCGCGCTGGACACGACAACTACACGGTCGTTTACTTCGCCAGGATAATCAATCTTTTTTTTTAGCGATCAATGACTCTCCCAGATACGCATCCCCCAAAATAAAAATCCCCACACGTATTCGGCGCCATTGGCTTTTATTTTTGAAATATTTTACCGGAAGTTATATCCTTATGTACCCTGGTGAGCTTGACAGTAGTGGTTGGATCCCTAGTAGGCTAGCTAACATGGGCTAGCCTGATATGGAAGAAGACGGAGCCGGGGGCTGTCGGTTAGGACTAGTTCTGAGGCGTGATTTTGGAAAGGCGACGTTACATACCGGAAGGCCGAAGTACGTCTTCCTGGCTGACAACAAAAACATCAGAGAAAACTAAAAAAAAAAAAAAGAGAGAAAAAAAACCCCGAGGGCAGTCACAGATATAAATTCATCATGGACCCGATAGCTGCGGTGCTTCGGATTGTTGACTGCCGACGACGAGTTTAGCTCTCCCGGCCACTGCTGGACTCGAATCGCGGCACCTCGGTTCTACCTGGCAAATCTTTGTTCGCGTTCGTGTTTTTCATGGGACTCAGCCAGGGTTTCCCTCCGCCTCGTCTTTGTTTTTCAGCCGTGACAGCACCCACCTCGGCAGGTACCGAGTGGCCACCGAGGTCCCGGCACCCAATGGACTCTCAACAGTAGATTTGCTGTTTTGTTTTTTTTTAATTTTATCCGCTCAGACGGTGGCGGCAGTCATGTTTGCCGTCCGCATCGTCACCGCGGACTTCTATCTGGCAAGTCCCGTGAAAGACCTGGACGTCTGCTACTCTGAATTCAGGGAGAGCGACGTGAGGAAGGTGCCGGTCGTGCGGATATTTGGAGCAACGCCTGCAGGTCAGTGGCTCCGCCGTGTTTATGTGTTTATTGTCGAAACTAGCGGCGGCGGCGGCGCTGCGCGGCGCTCCACGCGGCATGTTGTTACGTGGTCGTGAGTAATGTGTGCGTGGACACGCGCGCGCTCTCTCACTCTCTCACTCTCTCTCTGTCTGTCTCTCACACTCACACACACACACACACACACACACACGACAGGAAGATGATAGTGGTGTTTTCGAGGCGCCGTCGTTCGCCGCTGTTGCTCCTGCAGCGTCGGCTGCAGACGTGCTCCCCCCCCCGGTCCCCCCTCCACCTCTCGCCTGCTCCCGCCGCCCCGTCACGGTGCGGTGGCGGCGGCGGCGGCGGTGACGGTGAGCGGCACCTCGGGCTCCGAGGTCTCGGCGTTCGCTTTCGCCCGCCACGCGCGACATCCAGCCACAGTTGACGGCGTGGATGGATTTATTGTGTTCCGAGAGCTACCTGTGGAGCTCGCTTCCAGCTTTATGTAATCAGAAAAAACAACAACAACCCAAATCACTCGAATGAAAGGGGGCGAAACTTTGCAGACCTCCATGGTGACATCGGGCGATCGCACCAATAGCCGTCTAAGGGGACGTGGATAATGTGATTCTCGATATACAAAGAAGAATGTTTGCCGAGATGTGCGAGAGCGCCTCCGTGTCAGTCTTTTAGTCTGCGGTCTTTGAGCCGTCATGAACGTGCATAACAATGAGGGGGTCGTGATGAATGAAAAACGGGGACCAGACTGAGTGAGGAGGAAATGTGCTCTGCATATTGACATCATATCGGAGGCTAATGTCCTGCTCTGCAGATGACTGCCCCGATAAAGGATGCCTGTATCTGCAGAACGCAGGGGAGCAGAGATGTGGATTTTCAGTAAGCTTTGGCACATGCCCTGCGCTCAGATGAAGCCATTACTGCAGAGCACTCTGGGTACCTTTTTAATCGCCACACCGCAAAACAATAGAATCATTTCCTGCACAATAGCGCAGCTTTATCCCCCGGTAAGATCCTTTTGTGACTGCCGTCGCACCCTCTGCATAACCCCATTTGACAGGTGAAAATGCCATTTCAGTCTGTTGACTGTATACTTTGGTTTTTTTGGTTTTTTTGGGTTTTTTTTTAGCAGGATGGGAGTTAAACTAAAGCCCCCTCAGGCTGTTGCAGTCATTCTCCATAGAATGACACAGGGCAGCACCCAGTGGGGAGCACCTCAGCGAGAACCAAAGGCTTTGAGGCAGGGGGGATGAAGGATAGTGGGTCAGGGGTGGTTTGGGCGACACATCAGATTTGACTCTGTCATAAATCTGCATATATGCATGCATGGGAAGCTTTTCTTTGCAAGTACCCCGAGGAACAGTTCATTAGCGCTAATTAAACGCGGTAGCAGTTGCACAATATTAGCAGTAAACTGGAATCGACTGAAATGATGATGGGGTCCTTGATAGTCTGGTAAATATCCAGGAGGTTTTATTCTGTTTCCTTTTGTCCGTACTCGGAGCCTGTAAAATGATTATATTTGATATTAAAGTTAATATGAACAGTCGCTCACCACGGCACATCACTACACGCCAAGTGGCAAAGTAACCATAGTTTCCCTTGAATAACTTTTGTCTTAACCTGCATTTCTTCCCAATCAGTCAGCATGCATGTACCAATCAATCAGTGATTCAAGTTTTCACAGCAGATATGATTTGTCATAACAGGAAAAACATGCACTGTAATAAAAAAAAATATACACAAATTGGCCATAACATTATGGCCACTGCATTATTTTAATTATTGTTATCGGGCCTGCAATTTGAGATGCTTCTTTACTGTTCAGGGTTATACTCAGGAGTGTTCCTTATCTTTATGTCATCCCACTCAAATCGGCATCACCATCTGGAACACGCTGAAACGGAGGCCGCGCTCTCTTTCTCTGATTCTTTTCAAACGCCTGTAGCTCTGAAGCAGCTTCATACTCTGAAAAACAGCCTCTCCTTCCTGTGGTGTTTGTCGGTGAAAGGGTGGAGCCTCGTGAGCAGGTTCACTTGTGTGTGTTCTGGGCCAGTGTTCAGCACAGTGTGGCTCTGACAACTCCAGACCTCGTAGTCGCTGTCCTTCCCTGACCCTGCAGTGCACACTCCCACCAAAAAGCCATGTGTAATCTGATGCTATTCTTCCTGGTTTTTCTCCCTTCCCTCTCTTTGTTAGCACGCAGTGAGCGACCGGCCTGCACATGCTGTACAAATACAGTACATGCATGCCGCACATTGCGAAAGGAGCAGGAGGAGTAGAAGGATGAGGAGGGGCGGTCCTTTAGTTGTGAAAACTGCATGCACGATCATGCTTATTAATAAGTGACTTCAGTGGCGTGCTCGTGGTTGGAAATCCTCTGGGGTTGTAAACAGCAAGCCTCCCCTCACACCGCTGAGAGTTGTGGTCGAAGTTTGACAGCATTGATCCCTCCTTGATGTCAACAAGCTCAGCGTGATGCACCAATGCGTCTCGGTCCCGTGACAGCAAGAGAACCTCTGTCCTGGTGTCCTGCTCACATGTGTGTATTGGCTGCATGAGAGGAAGTGCATGACCAATTGAGGGATGAATAAAACCGAGGGCCCCTTCTCCCAACCCCTCATCCACCCCCCCAATTTAAACTCTCTCCAGGGGAACCCTTAATGCCATCTGAAGGAATTCCTCCTCGATCCATTAATAGGATAATAAGAGGCTTCAAAAGGACTCGGTGGCTCATTAGGCAGAAGGTCAATGTCCCTTTAACTGTTTATTTTCCACTCTGCCTGTCTGTTACTCCGCTTCAGTTATCATCCTTTGGCTGATGCTCTAATTACCTCACCAAGAGTGACATGCCTGTTGGCCAAAGTTTTGAAATGAC
>CAAKHG010021850.1:0-13362 GCA_901007715.1 Dactylopterus volitans
GGTGCTTCGGCGGGAGCTGGAGGCCATCGACGTCTCTGCTGATAAAGCAGTGAAGGACGGTGAGAAGATCTTCACTGAGATGATCCGTCTCATTGAGAAAAGAAGCTCTGACTTGAAGCAGCAGATCAGATCCCAGCAGAGAAGTGAAGCCGGTCGAGTCAAAGAGCTTCAGGAGAAGCTGGAGCAGGAGATCACAGAGCTGAAGAGGAGAGACGCTGAGCTGAAGCAGCTGTCACACACTGAGGATCACAACCGGTTCCTACAGAATTACCCCTCATTGTCACAACTCAGCAGATCTCCAGACTCATCCAGCATCCATGTCCGTCCTCGGAGATACTTTGAGGAAGTGACGGCAGCTCTGTCAGAGACCAGAGAGAAACTACAGGACCTTCTGAGAGAAGGATGGACAAACATCTCACTGATGGTGACTCAAGTGGATGTTTCACTGTCACCATCAGAACCCAGAACCAGAGCTGGATTCTTAAAATACTCACGTCAAATCACTCTGGATCCAAACACAGCACACACACGGCTGTTATTATCTGAGGAGAACAGAAAAGCTACAAGGATGCAAGAACATCAGTCTTATTCTCATCATCTAGACAGATTCATTGATCGCTGTCAGGTCCTGAGTAGAGAGAGTCTGACTGGACGTTGTTACTGGGAGGTGGAGTGGAGAGGAGGAGGACTTCGTGTAGCAGTCGCTTACAAGAATTTCAGCAGATCAGGAGATGAAAGTGGATTTGGATGCAGTGTCAAATCTTGGGCTTTAATATGTGACAATCAAAGTTATAAATATATATTCAACAAGGTCTCATCAGCTGTCTCAGGTCCTCGGTCCTCCAGAGTAGGAGTGTACCTGGACCACAGTGCCGGTGTTCTGTCCTTCTACAGCGTCTCTGAAACCATGACTCTCCTCCACAGAGTCCAGACCACCTTCACTCAGCCTCTACATGCAGGAGTCTGGCTTTTTCATGATGGAGCCTCAGCTGAGTTCATGAATCTCAATTAATCAGACGCCTTTTCACAATTCAGAGTTAGAATCTTTCCCCAGGTGTTGAGAGTTAATCATGGTTTGGGTTCTGATATTAAGGGTTTTTTTCCGTTGTCCTACATGTTGTCTTTTAATAATACTTTGACTTTAATACTCACGTGTACACATAAATCAAGCATACATGTGATATGAGTTCACGTGGACCTTAAGACAAATATTCTTGAAATGTACACTTCCATACAGTTCTTGTTGTTTATCCATTGCATGCCTTCTTGTTCTCTCCGTATCAGATGGCCCCAACTCGTCTGGCAAGAGCTGGACTGTCAAACACCTTTAAATATTTCCAGAAGTCCAGGACCTTCAATAGAATGCATGTGGAGAGGGTCTCCGTCTACCTTGTGTGTTGCGTGGGAACGGGAAGAACCGAGCTCGCGCATTAAAGTACTTTGAACATTTCCGCTGTTTGGATGACCTCCTTCCTCTCTGGGAAACGCCACACGAACATCTTTATATCAAATTGGCGTCACGAACCTTTTCAGTGTTTCCTGGAGGGGTAAGTGTTGGAGGATTACCAGTAATCTTTCTTTACTTGCCTTTTGTGGACGCATTGCAAAGTGCCTCATGAAAAAATATTGATGCTTGGTGGAACTGTTCACCAAATAAGATGTTAGTCGTTGCTTTTGATTTGGCTGATTTGATTGTTGGAGTTGGACTTGAGCTGCTGCGCTTCACCACCACCACGTGGGCTCATGGTGGCGTGGAGCCGGGCGGTGTCGTCATGACTGCGTTTATTGTGGGCGTGCGGACATCATTATCTCGAACGGACTGACCGCTCGACGGCCCCGATATGAGATTATTAATTGCCATGCTGGAGGTTGCCGTTTGTATTATTGTTACGGCACATTTGTTGTCGTTTCATAGATATATGTACATATTCTAAGAAGTAATTACATATTGGTCGAGTGGTGTCGAGACGAAGCAGCTGATCGGACCCGACTTGTAAGATAATACGAAGTGATTAATTACTCATTTAGAAGAGACACACGGCATAGAGTTGCATTATATATACTATCTCTGCGTGTATTGAATATTAATCACGGGGCCACAAGCCAGTAAGTCGCCACGCAATAAGAAAGTTGATATTAAAAATAAATCAGAAAACAACTTGCCGAAAAAAGAGAGGAAAGCTATGAAAGAATTACTGAAAACAAAGATAAGAACAAATTAAGTCTCATTCGCGAATACTTAACCGACAACAGTGCCCAGTCCGCAATGGGATAGATTACATGATGGATGTGCTAAATGCTTGGGAACTGGTGAGCAGACAATGGCCGGGGAACATTGTAAAAGCAGAAAAGAAAGAAAGGAAGAAAGTTAATACAGCGATGTCTCAAGAACTGGTCGGCACAGCGCCGCAACTAGGCGACGATAAATCAACAAGTGACGATAAACCCCACTGTGTCCAGCGCTTGATATTTATCAGTCACCACCTGAATATGAGTCAGAAGAAGACTCAGAAGACCGGATGTTCCTGTGTGCAGGAGGGAAGCGAAAATCTTGTGCGCCGCCCAAAGTCATTCCCACAATCGTCTTTGCAGAAAACAGACGCACCGACAAACGAACCCGGACACGGAAAGACAATTGCAAAGCAGCCTTTGAAATTATAAATGGAAAAGGCGGCGGCGATGCAAGCGTAACCCGCGCAGAAAATATTAAGTACATCGAGGAACGCGTGGCACGTGAGTTCACGAGAATCGCAGCACCGATGCGCCGGGGACAGGAAGTAGAAGGGAACCACGTGACAAAAGTTCTGATCGATAACTTCAAAGCGGCGCCGAAACGCCACGAGGAAACCGCGAAATGTGACGTTGGGTTTCGACGCACGGGCGGATTCCAAACACACCGAGCAGAGGCAGAGGAAATGTTGCGGATTGCGAAGCTCGGCCTGCGGATGGAAAACGAGAAAAAGAGCGCGCCCGCCGCTCGAGGCAGACAAGATCTTTTGACAGCTCCTCTAATTGTTTTAGATGATAAAGGATTGGATTTACCGCTCTCTGACTGCTCTCTTTGACTCACTTACAAGCAACTGCAACAAGATTACGTTAAACAGCTGTTTTCTTTCGTCTCCAAGTGCTCTCAGCAGGTGATTGACTCTCTCGCCCTCCCAGCCGAGAAGCCGATGCACAGCTTTTTGCCAGGAGATTACGTCCTGGTACGCAGCCTGAAGCCGGCTGCTGGGGGACCCCGCTACGGCCCACCGACCCCAAGTGCTTCTGGTAACACGGCTTCCATGCTATCAACAGGGGACTTGATTGGATTAGAAGGTTTGCCAGTGACGAGCGTACAGCCTTCGATGCTTTAACTGCGCAGGATGGTGGCGTATGCGAGCTCCTCGGGGAATCCCTATGCACACACTTCCCATCTGATTCAGAAGGAACTGCTAACCCATCCTTAGCGATTAAAAATCTTAAACACATCCCGGAAGGTACAATCCGAAGAAATAAAGACGCACGAACTATGGGAGGTAACGGTGATAATAAGGCATGGGAAGCCATTTCTAGATTCTTTGGAAGAAGATTCTTTGGTTTGTAGGACTTCTTGCTCCTATTTTGACAGTTATCCTGGTCGTTGCAGTGGTCATGTGGTGACGCTTTCCTATCCTCCGTGCACTGATTTTGAAATCTGTTTTCCTCTGTTACCAACATGGCACTGATCCGGAACCCGGTGAAAACGGTGGACATCCGCGCCCCACCTGAGCGAGGGAGTGACGATTCCACCTCCGTCTCATCCGACTCTTCAGAGGGTCCCGATACTGCTGTGCCTTCAGGATTTCGAGAAGGGCAACAAATCACAACGTCCTCGTCCTTTCCATTGCGGCGAGGATGTCAAGGGAACGAGGAGCAAATGTAACTAGACGAGCTCGGGGGAAAAAAGAAGGCATATAAAAGGACAAATATTATGATTTTGAAAATTATGTTAATCTCGTATTGGTTCTTGTATTCATTTAAATTGTTTCTGAATCATTTTATTACATGTATGTCGTTTTATCATTGTTATATTTTCACATTTATGGTTTGTCATTTTATGATAATTTGAATTTTGCTTATTTTAGAGGAAATGAATAGTTACCAAAACAAAAAGAAGAAAAAAAAGGATAAGAAAAAAAATGGAGTATTGATATTAAGTGTTTTTTTTCTATTTTCCTATATGTTGTCTTTTAATGATACTTTGACTTTAATACTCACGTGTACGCATAAATTAAGCACATGTGAAATAAACGTGGACCTTAAGATAAAGATCCTTGGAGGATGTGCTTCCATGCTATTCTTATACTCTTATACCTTCTTGCTCCCTTAGTACCAGGTGGTGCCAACAGGTCTGGGCAGATTCTGACTGTGAGGCCCCTCTCATCAAAACACTCGTCAGTCATTTTAATTACTTCCAGATGTTCAGGACCTTGATGCTAAAAGAGTTTACCTGGAGTAATGCAAACAGATCTTTGCAAACCAGACCCGACCCGCGGTTGATATCATCGGAGCGGATGGGAGCGGCGTCGGCGGTGGTGCGGGCGCTTAGCCGATCGGTCGCGGCGGCGAAGGGGCCGAGCCGAAAAGGCGGCGCTCTCGACTCAGCGGTCGATCCGCGCTCCAGCCCCACGCGGAGGTAGACGACAGGACCGGGCCCACGGGGACAGTCCTGGGTGGGAGGGCTGTGCTGTACGGAAAAACTGCAAAAGTCTCTGAACCTTCTCCTGTTTGTGAGCGCCAAAATGACAGAAAAGAGACAGCAAATATCATCATCATCATCATCGAATCCCCGACTTTTCTGGAATTTTATTGCTCGAGCTATTCCTGCTTGTGGCCACACGGCGGCGGCATCAACCCCCACAAAACATCGTCCTCGTCCACACCAGCAGCGGCGTGGCAAAGCTCCTGCAGAGCCCACCGACAACTATTGTTCTTGGCCTTTGATTTGCTCCCACCTCTGTTGATGGAGGAGCCTGGCGAGAAGAAAAGATGTATGATATCAAGAAACGAATCCCGGAAATCTGTGGTTTTGCTGTGGATTGTCCCTGATCGGGGCTCTGGCCTGCTCGGCGTTCTGGGAGTCACTTTTATCTGAGAAGGAAATCATTTTGAGGAAAAGTTGCTTCAGATGGACTGTTTGACTACTCGGCATTTCGGGAGTCATTTTTGTGGGGGAAAAAAAAAAAAGTTAAGCTAGTGTTGGAAAGTTTTACATTGCAGTTAAAGGTGAAGGCACCACATTCCTGTCTATGCATTATATTTCTGTATATGCGTGCATGTATATCTTTGTGTATATATGTACTGCGTGGTATATCTCATCGTCTTCCGCTTACGGTCGCGGTCGTGCCAGAGCCGATCCCAGCCGACGAGGGGCGAGCGGCGGGGTGCAACCCCGGACGGGGCGCCAGCTCATCGCAGGGCCACGTGGAGGACAGGCGACCACTCACACTCGCACACACACACACACACACACCTACGGGCAATTTAGAGGAGCCAGTTAACCTCAGCATGCTTTTGGGAGGTGGGAGGAGGCCGGAGTACCCGGAGAGAACCCACGCAGACACGGGGAGAGCGCGCGAACTCCACATAGGAAGATCCCAGGCCGAGAGTCGAACCTACTGGCTATGAGGCAACAGCGCTAACCACCGCACCACCGTGGCGCCCTGCGTGGTATGTGATGTATATCCTGATTATGTGGTGTGTCCTGCATCATGCTTTGTAGCACTTGTTCAGGGCAGCTCCCGGGGACGTGCGCCGTGTATGGAGCACCGGAGGGGCCCTGAAATGCCCTGGATTGTGCGGTGTATGCGGCGCAGAGGCACTCCCTCCCGCCAACGCGTCGATATGCGTCCATGTACCCTTCAGGTGATCTGCACACCTTTGCCTTGGTCCTAGCGCGGCTTCGCTCTAGGAGACCACCAACATCAACATTTGTGCCGTTGTTACGCACCACAGCGTTGATGATCTGCCACCAGCTACACCATAAGCTGCCCGCCTGTCGCCGCGGTCACAAACTATTGAGAGGAAGCCACGCCTGTCACAGCTTCCTCCTCCGTCATTTTAAGTTCTCTCCTTTCTCCTCGGCTGTCGTTCTTTCCGGCAGTCCAGTCATCACTAATCACAACAGCAAAAACGGTGATAATGAAAATAACATGGATGAATGAATACACACATGGGAGCGGAGGAACTGGCTGATTTCTGATATTAAAACATATGAAGTGTGTTTTGTCGTATGGGAAGAAAATACCGAGAAGGGTTCAGGGGCAGGGGGACCATCAGCAGGCTCTCAGAATCCATATCCCATAAAAGCCCCGTCACGCAGGGATGCTCTCATGCGCTTCAGTAGAGTCGCGATTGAATATTCTGGAAAAAAGCTTTTTTCTAAAACTGGTTCAGAGCTTCAGAGAATAATAACCATCGCGCAGAAATCTCACTTTTAATTATTGATAACGCCGCTCTCGTCTTTGGCTGCAGGAGGAGAAAACTGACCAGCTGGAGAACACGGGGGGCAAGCAGGACTCTGTTTTGCTTTTGGTCACAAACGATGGACCACCGATGACTGGAAATCATAATTAATCCCTTGAAAAGTGACAAAACGTGATGCCAAATACTCGTCATCTATAAACCACTCAAGTCCATTCAGCAATTTAAAATGTTGGCTGCTGTGGAAAATAATTCACCTCTCCGAGTTAGCGGTTTCTGAGTGCTGCTCCTGGGGTTCTCTGGCCGGCCAGCAAAGAGGGTCCAAGCTGTAACGCGCCCGTTTAAATTGTCTTGGAGGCCAATTGGAGCGTACCATGTCTCTCCTGCACCGCCGGGGGGGGGGGTTACTTCTTGTATCTGACTCACTCGCTTAATATTATTAACTCATTTCTTAGATATTACTAGACACCACTGGTTTCTTCTTTGGTTTTTCTTCTCATAGTTGTGTCTTTAAATGGTCTGATAAGCCAGTATATATGCCCCCCCGGGTACTTAAGGTCAGAGTTGAGTTGATCCCCCGAAAGCCCGTTGCAAGCGTGTCTGTTACATCTGTGTGCCAGCGTTACTGGCCTGGTTTTCTTTTCCCTCGTTATCATCAGGACAACTGGGGGGAGAGACGGGCCTCCGGGACATGCTGACACCTGCTCGGGCGAAAGAGAAGCGTCGCCATTCGAAAAAGAAATTCAAAGTATGTAGTTCAAAGTATCTGAGCAGAAAGTCATGCCGGCTATGTAGCGCTTGGTCCACTGAGTACAAAATGTTTTGCTGTTTTTAGGTGGGTCCCCCAGCTGCAACCTGGCCCTGGTTTGTCCTCATGGATGAGGTGTTGGGGCAGAGGCCTTCATCCAGGCCCCCCGTCCTAATTGCCTCCATCCTCTGAGGAGGACTCTTTGAGGGCCAAGTGAGGCCGAGGCAGAGGCGAGGGAGGAAGAACCCGGTCCTGGGTCCACTTGCAGGCCGCAAGAGCTGTGAGCTCTTACAGCGCTTCAAGGTGGACCAGAGGCTGCACAGGAGAGCCGGGAGAGGATGGACAGGCCTTTCTCCTGGAGAACATCCTTAAAAAGATAAAGTAAATTTGTTTGCATTTCTGGTTAGTTTATTTCTCATTAATGAATGAGTGAACTTTCATCGATAGACATTTTAATATATTTATTATCGACAGAATATTAACTTAAAATGACATTTGGGGCAGGAACTTCATTGAAGGAAATATATGACTGGCCAAAAAAAAAGTAAGTAGTCAGGTCAATTTTATTCATATAGCACCAAATCACGACATAAGTATCTCATGACACTTTACAAGAAGGGCAGGTTGAGACTGTAGTCTAATGAGCAAGTGTAACAGGGTTAGAAATGACATCTATTATGATTTTCTACAAAATTGATGCGCTAGTCTGCATGTGTATAGTTTTGGAGCCACCTGGTGGGTTAATAGTGCAACTGCATGCTTAATGTTCCTCTTGCCAACAGTATTTTTACGTTTTGTGGTTGTTTATGCAGCTACATGTGTTCTGACCGCAAGCACTTCGAAGCATGCATGTGTGAAGTCACAGACGTTCCTGTGCTAATGTAAGCTAGCTAGCTAGCCACCAGCGAGATACCAGCGAGTCCTGCGGGGCCGTGCCATTCTTCGTGCGCCATGGACGCAAGAGGACTCATCCGTCCTACATCCGGTTACACAAGCACTTGGCCAATGGCGACGGAAGTGCAGTTCCCTCTTGAGCTCGGCTGAGCAGGGAGTCTGGTGGTGACTGCTGGACCACGATGGGCTGCCACAATTAAGACCCTGGTGCCCTCTGGGCGGGACATCATCCGGCCTGGTCCCCAGAGTCTCTTGATTGTCCGGCGCATTGTCCTTCAGCTGGGTTTGCGCGGCTCCAGTGCCGCTAGGATGTCATCAGGATGAGGGGAGAAGGGCAGGACATCCAGCTTAACTTTATTTTGTCCAAAGAAACCTCAACATATCTTAAAAGTTGTTTTAAAACACACAGGTAAAGCAGCTTTACAATTTTCACACTTGCCTGTCAGTAGTCATGGTCAGTGGGGAAACTTTTCCAGGACTGACACCTCGGCAGACTGCCGGCAGTTACTGCCTCAGAACTGTCCTCCCCAGGTTCCTCGCCAGGCTCAATGAAGTCACCGACCCCAAGGCAGATGTTGTGGAGGGGCGGCATGGGCTGTTATGACTGATGATTTACTCTTTTGCGGTAATTTTTTTTCACAAAATAGTGGTGAGTGAGTGTTATTAGCGGCGCTTGTCGAAAGATGCGCCAGAAGTGGGTCTTCATCATCCCTAAAGCATGCACGGTTAAAGAGCATGCCCAGGAATGATGGCTGTTAAAGCGCTGGGCTCCCACACCTTACACTGGCCTCTTGATGATGGGGGGAGTGAGTGTTGGAGGCATGGGTACCCCCCCATCTTCCAGGATGAAGTACCCTGATGGAGGGTGGAGTGCCCACTGGTAAAGTGGGCTTTGGCCAATTACTCTAGAGTCGTGCACTGACCCCTCGCCATCCCAAATATGTGTCCATGTAGCGTCCCTGATGGTCACAGTTGCAAAAAAATTGAACAAAGCAGTTTCCAATTTCGGGAGCAGTGACCATCAGGGCCGCTGGGTGGCTTGATAAGGACTCGGCAGCCTCCAGGTCCTCCGAGGTCTTGGGGAAGTGGATGGCCCAGTGGCGAAATGCCACCACCCCCTCAGTGACCTTATGGACGATGCGGCGGACAGTCATGTGAGGTGCCGCGAACATTCTGGAGACCAACGGATACGATGCCCCACTCGCCGGCCAAAGGAGAAACGCCAGGGTCTCAATTGCGGCACCCCATCCGCGTCTCCGGTCCTGGTTGAGGAGGTCCAGCAGCACCGTCAGAGCCTCACTCCTCAGCCACAAGGCTGTTTTTGGTTCCCTCGCTGCTAAGAAGCCCATCCAGGACAGGTTCAGCTGGGTTGATCCTGCAGTACAGCGGTCTGGTGCAGCTGTTGCTTTAAACAAAGGGGCCTGTTGAGGGTCACAGTGACGCTGTGTGCTTTGTTTGCTCAGCTTGGACCCAGCTCGCCCGGTTCTGCTGCCCAGCGCAGTAGCTTCTTCTGGGACCCGAGAGAGAAACGGAGAAGGAACCCCTCACATCTCCGCTCATTCATTTTGCATGATCTTTTCTCCACAACACAGTAGAATCTCAGCTCCTTTATCCCTTAAATAATTCACGCGATGAAATGTTTTTCTTCTCCTCCCTGTAATATGTTGTTCAAAGACAGAGAGAAGATCCCAACAGTAACACTGATTCACCGACTGTGGAGACATCCAGGCCACAGCGGTGATCACAGACGAAGGTGGAAGACAATTAAACTTCTTTTGGCTGGTGAAGATGTTTCACCTTTGGGGTGCTCTTTCATTTCTAAGTGCAACCTCCGTATTGCCACTCAGTAACCCCTACAGCTACAACCCTGGTCTTCAACAATGGACGAAGGTGCGAGCACGCGCAGACCTGCAGACCTCGGAAGTCCAGACTCGGGAACGATCCCCACAAGTTCACACTTCTGCAGTCCGGGAGTTCACAAGCACGGAACCTTGCAATTGGAACGGCGGTGTACTTCTTCTTCTTCTTCGTGAACAAACGGGTGGTGCTAAGCGCTTAGGCGTCATTACCGCCACATGCAGAGCGTGTCACATAAAACTATCACAACTCATCTCATCGTCTTTGCGCTTATTCCGGCTGCGGGGCAGGGACGCTATTTCATCGGTTTGTCCGGGTCCATGAGCTCCGTCGCCTGCTTGTGCATGGAGACATGCGATGCCCCATGGTTCTCCGCAGAACCCCCCCATCCCTTACACGTTCCAGCAGGGCCTGTATCACCTAGCTGGATACATCCTGATGGGAGGTGGGGGGAGACCCGTGTTTGCAGCATCCGGCGCCCATCGGGGACGCCTCTTGGGTCGCTGCGCGATGTACAGGACGTGGTTTGCCATTTTGAGTGGTTTTTCCACGACAGGACCACAGTGGGACCACGACGGAACCACAATTGGACCACCATGGGACCACGACAGGACTACGACAGCACCACGATGCGACCACGAAGCGACCACGATGGGACCACGATGGGACCACAACAAGACCACAACTGGACCACGATGGGACCATGACAGGACCACAATGGGACCACGATGGGACCACAACAGGACCACAATGGGACCACGATGGGACCACGATGGCACCACGATGTGACCAGTATTTATGGGAGCACACGTAGTGTTTCAAATGGATTCTTAATATCGAGATATCAGAACAAGAAGGTGAGGCATCGTGTATGTGAGCGTGAGTTTGGAAACCAGGTGTCGTGTCTCCCTGTAACCAATCAGGAGGCTCTGATTTCATTCTCGGGGCTGGATGGTGATGATACAGGAGGAGGGCTTGACCTCGGCCATGTGACGTTTTGTCTGTTTGAATATGGCGATTTTTCCGAACGCCGTTTTTCCAAACATGAATGTTAATCGATGGGATCTTCCTTCTTTAGTCCCCCAGTGTTCAGCGGCAAAAAGGGGCAACAGCAGTAATAATAAAAAAAGCGCCACCAGTGAGATCGTAGCAAATGGAGACGAGCAATATGACAAGAAGAAATATAAAAAGGGAACAAACGGAAATATGCAGCATCCGGCGCCCATCGGGGACCGCCTGTTGGGTCCCCGCGCGGTGGTTGTCAGGGTTTGCCGCTTCCATTTCCTGACACAGCTGGCCAATCAGAGGACCCCGAAAAGTGTCTTTAGCCCCCACCGATGCCAACTGATAATAATTGATAATTGATGGTAATTAAGTGCAAAGGCGGGAGAAGCTGCACAAGCATTTTGAGATCAGAGATCTGATTGGACAAATTCACGCCGCCTCCCTACCCTCCCACCTCACTCCTCCCTTTAGCTTCCTCCTCCTCCCTCCCTCCGCGACAGCCACAGCGCTTCAGACCATCGCTCTGAGGACGCGCACTCGTCCTCAGAGCGACGCGCGCGCGGCTCCGGTGAGCCGGTAACGGAGGAGTTCTTCCCTCCGCCGGGGAGTGTTCGGGCCCCCGGCCGCGCCGGGGAACCGCGATGGACCCGCAGGGCCCCACGGAGCAGAGCTTGCGTTGTCTTCTCCAGCTGCGCCAAGTCTCAGAGGAAATCGGGAGAAGGCGTCGCCGCATGTTCCCGCGCTCCGGAGCCTTTTAGGTCCCGTTTACCAGAACTCGTTTTCTGCACTCCGGATCCCGGCAGGCGACGCCCGCGGCCAGCTCGGATCGGGTCGGATCGGGGTCGCGCCCTGTGCGGATCCGGAGAGGCGATCCGAACACTGAGGTGACAGGTGAGGTGACGGCGCGCGCGCGTCAACGATCAAAGTTCTGTTTGTTGACGTTACTGGTTTAAATGAGACAGTCTTCCTCATGTTTATATTTGAATGTTGTATTTGGAAATTAACCTGAAATGATATTTCTAACAATTATTTAGCTAAAATAACTATAATAATCCATAATAATAATAATAATAATCAATGAGCTCAGAGATTTCCGATGCAGCTGCTGATGCTGGATGCGCCACTGAAGCTGTTGGATGGTCACGTGACCCGAATCGCCTCTCGTGTTTCCCGTAACATTTTGGGTCAAAGGTTCAGGTTCTGGTCCTGATTCTCTCTGAACGCCCAGAACTGAAGGAAACAGCTGCTGCTTCGACTGCGAGGAGCTCAGTGAAGTTTCAGTGACGTCAGTATATTTGTTGTCTATAGACTTCGCTCTCAATCAGAGTTGAAAACTGGCAGTGTGTGTACATTCGTTGGACCAAAATGGGACCACGATCAGGACCACGATGGGAACACGATGGGACCACGATGGGACCACGATGGGACCACAAAGGGACCAAGAAGGGACCACGATGGGACCATGACGGGACCACAATGGGAGCACGACGGGACCACGATGGTACCATGAAGGAACCACAATGGGACCACGATGCGACCATGAAGGCA
Source organism: Dactylopterus volitans (assembly GCA_901007715.1). Taxonomy (NCBI): domain Eukaryota; kingdom Metazoa; phylum Chordata; class Actinopteri; order Syngnathiformes; family Dactylopteridae; genus Dactylopterus; species Dactylopterus volitans. The sequence goes on from CAAKHG010021850.1 coordinate 12,497, forward strand.
CCACGACAAGACCACAACTGGACCACGATAGGACCACGACGGGACCACGATGTGACCAGTATTTATGGGATATAGCGCCACCAATGAGATCGTAGCAAATGGAGACGAGCAATATAACAAGAAGAAATATAAAAAGGGAATAAATGGAAATATGCGAGGGATGCAAGGTAGGCAGCGTGGCCTGATGCTAACCGCTAATGGCTCAACGTCAGACCTCCTCAAACCACCAGAGCTCCTTAAGTCCAAGCAGGAGGGAGCTGAAACGTGGACAGCGAGGACCCGCACGGAGGAAGCGCACATCCAGGACGCGGATTTACGAAAAATATAAATATATATATATATAACAGGAAATAACGACTGAGCCCAGGCAGGCGGCTCTTGCAGGTCCATGATCACGCCTGACCGTGTTCTTCGAGGATCCTCACGGGACGTTCTGGTTCTTCAGGTCCCACGAAAAACAGCTCCCAGCGTGCACCCGTGACCTCTGTTGATCACGTTAAATCTGCCCAAATAATAGCTCGCTTACTTATGACGACGATGACGCTGAACGCTTTTAAAATGGACTTTGATATAAAATATGAGATTAGACGCGAGTTTGGTGGTCGGGCGGGGGGGAGGGGGGTCAAAGGGTCAAGGTCACCGCGACATTAACATAAGTCACATGCTGACATCATCTTAGACAAATGCCTGACAGGACGAGATGATGACGTCATGACATTTTTTTTCTACTCTTCACGCGCTTGATACAATTCGCGCAAAACAAGCCACTCCTCCTCCTGTTGACAGCCGGCTGACCACGCCCCCTCTGCCCCCCCCCCCCCCCCCCCCCCCCCCCCCCCCCCCCCCCCCCCCCCTCTCCCCCCTCT
>CAAKHG010021851.1:0-12315 GCA_901007715.1 Dactylopterus volitans
CGTTCAAGTGCTCCTCGTAAATTTGACGCACGCGACCAAACCGCGGCTCAAGATGAGAAAACGAGTCACTAAACCGAACTCCTCTGAACCGCCGTTTAGCGGTTCGGTTCAAAACCGTCACGCCCCTGATGATTAAAAACATCTCATGGTCGAGCTCCCGTACTGTGTTCATGTCATGAATATTTTTTTTTTTTATGGCTGAAATATGGAGACGTGTGCGGGGGGAAATTTCCAGGCTTGGCTGGAAGCGCGCGAGCGGCCGACGCCGCTTTCCGAGTGAGATGATCGCTGGTGAGAAACGCCGCGGGCAGCCGCTCCGAAAGAATGTTTCTCATGTAACGTATTCTTACATAAAGTGTGATGGGGGGGAGGGTTTATTGATTCTGCTCCTCCGGAGGTCGGAGAACAGGAGGGGATGATATCTGCTCCCGCGATGGGATCGGAAGGCGGGGCGGATCCCGGCCTGGAAGCTCCTGCAGGGCCTGTTTGAGGAACGCGCGAGATGCAGCGAGGAGCGGGAACGGCGGCCGGCCTCCCGCAGCTCCTTGTTCTCCGCCGCGTCTTCTCTTTACATTCACGCCTTTCCTCCTTCACGCTTTTATTAATTAAACGGAGCTCGGCTCGAAAGGAGCAGCGATGGAAACGGAGCCGCCGCCAGCAGCAGCGGCAGCAGCAGCGGCCTGATCAACTTTTCCTTTCTTTTTTTTTTTTTTCCCTCACAACGCTTTCAGTGGTGATGAATAATGCACAGCACTTTTTTTTTTAAATATTCAGGTACTCCGGGGCAAATTATTAATGGAATCGGTTTTTGACACGAGTGGAACTTAATTAAAAATGTGTTTATTATTTGCGAGGTGCGGAGGAAGAAAGGAAAAACAAAAAAAAAAAACAAAAAACAAAAAAAAGCACAACGGAGGCTGACGCAGCTTTGAAATGCAAATCTTCACAGAGGCGCCGTTGTGGAGCGAGATGAGCGCCTTTTTTTTTTTTTTTTTTTTAAATATTTAGAAGATGTGTTTTTTTGAGTGGCCCAGTTTATCCCTTTTTGCATAACCAAGTCTTCTTAATAGCCCAAAGGGATCCCTCCTCATTAATGCTATTTTTTTTTTTTTTCCACGGGTTTATGTCCCCAAAGTTCCAATTTGTAAGTTAACGTTTGGATAACAAATGTAGATGCAGGTTAGTTCCTGCACATTTAACTCCCTTTGAACCGGTGTTTCATGTGACCCGAGCTTCCCGCTTCCTTGAAAACAAAAACAAAACAAAAAAAAAGTCATATCAGGACTTTTAAATTCGCTGACCATGAAAAACTCAGTGGCCTGTAAAGAGGAGACAAACTTGGCGCTGCGTTCGTGGTCGCTCCCTCGGCTCTCTGGTCAGGACATCACCCAGAGACGTGGTATGTAGCGGCCGGCGGCGAGGTGGCCCGTCCGCCCGCCAATCGTGTCATCGCCATGGCGCTCGACACCGACGTGCCAGCCGAGAGCTGGGTCGGACGCGGGCAAATTCAGTGTAGCTCCCTCTTCTACTGCCAAAACAGTCCTGACTCATCGATGCCTGGACTCCACCAGACCTCTGGAGGTGTGTCTGTGGTATCTGGCACCAAGATGTTAGCAGCAGGTCCTTCAAGTCCTGGAAGTCGTGAGGTGGAGCCTCCATGGATCTGGACTTGTTTGTTCAGCAGGTAGGTAGCTGCTCGTGTCAGAGGAACATCCACATGGATGGCAGGACCAAAGGTTCCCCAGCAGAACATTGCCCACAGCTTCGTACTGCCTCCGCCGGCTCACCTTCTTCCCATAGTGCATCCTGGTGCCGTGTGTTCCCCAGGTAAGCAACACACACACACACACCCCCGGCCGGCCATGTGATGTAAACTGAAACTAAAACCTTCTCCCATCACTCTGGTCCAGTTCTGCTGCTCACGTGTCCATTGTTGGTGCTTCCAGCAGTAGACACGGGTCCACCAGCAGTGGACAGGGATCCACCTCTTGTCACCTACCTTGGACCCACTTTTGATCCTGGTCCTGACCACTGCAGACGGGGAACGCCCCCACAGGAGCTGCAGTCCTGGAGGTGCTCTGGTCCAGCCATCTGGCCCTCACCGTTTGACCTTTGTCAAAGTCACTCAAATCCTTCCACCCGCCCATTTTTTCTGCTTCATGAACATTAACTTCATGTACCCCACCCTCTGACAGTTGCCACGGCGACCAGATAATCAGTGTAACTTCCTCCACCTTTCATTGGTCATAATGTTATGGCTGATGGGTGTGTACTGGTAGTTTCTTCAGACTCGCGACGCTGGCAAACCCCTTAAAGCTAGCAAACTCTGCCATGCTGGCCCAGCAGTATCTGCTGCATCTGAGAACGTCTGTTGCAACGTTCCGAAAGCCGCCGATCTGGAAAAGATGTGCGCCGAAGATGCCGCCGTGGTTTTGCTGCTGCACAGGAGCCATCTTTTAATATCACGACAAAGGCGTCAGAGGCGAGGAGGCGGGGACCTTTTCAGAGTTTATTTTCCTTTTCGTGATGGGAGGGAATGCACAGACAGGCAAGCAGCAAAGGTGCTGCATCTTAGATCCAGATTACCCGACAAATATGCAAACAACAAAGCAAACAATCATGGACGTCATTTCACAGACGCTTTTGTTGCCACGTGAAGCGTGAAGGAACCTGTTCTTTGGGGCAGAGTCTCGAGTGTCGCGGCGTCTTTCCAAACTCTCCAATTCGAGCCAAATAGAAAGCGATTCAAGGAAGACGACAAAAGTCGGCGAGCCGCTTCAGATAAATGCCAAAACAAAAAAAAAATATTCCGGACCACGTCTGGATGATTTGCACATGGCCTCTGGTCGCACTAGTAACACTCGGCCCTAAAGAACGCCTCGGGATCCTCACAGCTAATTCAAAAAGTAACAAAGACGCTTTGCAGTACAAAGAACAGACAATTTTACACGCAACACGATGTCGGTACCGCTTCGCTCATGCTTCATGCATGATGACCACGATCACTTACACGAGTTCAATGATTTACAGCCAATTAAGACAAAGACCATGGATGTCACACAGTGACAGGATAAATGAAGACACGCATGCACACACGTCTGTGTGCGGCTGAAGCTAGGCCGCCTAGCTTTAGCATGGGAGTGTCAGAAGCAGCCAATGGAATGTTGGGAGCACGTCAAGCACCAGCCACTGAAATCCCGCATAGTCGGCTCTGTTGGCTCCCCCCCCGCCTCCCCAGGAAAGGTGGGAGTGTAACGCCACATGGACGACGGGGGCGTGTTACAAGTGCGAGGAATGACGGCGTTTGAAAGCAGTTTCTTGCTCCGCTGTGATACAAAAGTAGGTCCGTCTGCTCGGTCCGTCTCCGACTGTCACCGTCCTCACTCGATCTTTGACAGAAATGCTACTGGAACCATTTAGCGGGAACACAGATTTGCTTTTAGCTGCTCGTTTACTGACACCATAAAGACCTCATTTACAGTACATGGATAAACAGCATAACTGGACCTTAAGTTCTTCACTGATCACGCAGCGTGTTCGCTGCAGGCGGGCTGGGGTCCGATTGGAAGGGGCAGCTGGAAGGAATGCAAAGAGACGCCCTAAACAGATCTAGTAAACTAAAACTCTCGACGAAAGCAAGAATAACTGAGTTTGGAAGCAGCTGATTCAAAGTCTAATTTAAAGGCCTAACGAGGATTATGTCTCATTTGGCTGCAGATATTTAGACCCTTCAATAAAAAAACCCCCAAAACAAAATCATTTATGGCATCTAGTTATTCAACAAAACATCAGCTAGACTAATCTGAAAAGGCTTTGGCAGCAGTGTTAGATATCACTATGATTTACAAGAACTGAATAATCCCACAAGTCCAATTAGCAAACTTTTAATTAATGGAGAAAAGCTGCTGCAAAAGAAAAGAAAGAAACAGAAAACTAATAATAATAATAATACTAATAATAATAATAATAATAATAATAACACTGAGACAGTTTTCCAGATGCATTCAGGGAAAAACTTGTGACACCGAAGCTATCCAAACAGATTTCAGTCTCCATGACAACGGCGCTGCAGTGGCCAGCGCTTGCCGCTGACATGTTGGACGCGCAGCATGATGGTATGGAGAGGTGGCGGCGGGTGGAGCACGGCGCAGATGTGTGAGTCAGGGATGGTGGATGGGCGGGTGGGTGCGATGATGACACACCGACGTGATGAAGAGGTGACGGTTGCACTCCGGCAGGAACACACACACACACACACACCCAGCAAAGTCTTACTGTGAGATGGCGCAGGCGGCAGAGGAGGCGTCTTCTGGCTGGAGGGTGGGGGTGGAGGGGGGGGGGGCGGTCTCGCTTTTCTCGCGTCCAGCGGGACCGGTTGTAGATGGCGGGGACGAGGCGATGGACGAGCAGAGTGTAAACACCACCGGCGCGGTCATGAGATACGTATAAGCTAACACTGCACGCTTGGAATGGAGGCCATGAATGAGGCGCGCGCTGCATGCAAACCAGGCCGTTACATTGCAAACGGAGCCAGTTAAGGCCAAGAAGAAGAATACTGATACATCCAGATCCGCCCCCCCCCCGACACGCCACGGGTTCACTCCTCAGCGTCTCCCCACCTCTGCCGCTAAAAGCCAAAATCGAAAACGATGCGGTCTTCAAAGATGGCGATCAGCAGCATGATGCCAAAGCCGGTCAACATGCCCAGGTTCTGCAGGACAAAGTGGCCCAGTTGGCAGCGCTTGTGGTCCTCGCTGTCGCCGTGGAGCATTTCTGGCAGCTGCGGGAGACACAAAATGAACAGGTGGGATCAGAACCGGGCTCCCTGAGCGGGAGGGAGAGCGAAAGATGAGATCCGGTTGCTGATGTGGGAGAAGAGATGCAGAAAATCTGATGCTTTTATTTTTTTAGGAGGAGGGAGGGGCAATCCTAGCTCCAAGCGTGCCAGCTTACCATGTCCACCAGGGCCACGTAGAGGAACATGCCGGCGGTGATGGCGAAGATCCAGTTGGTGACATTGTACGTGTACTGGCCCACGGCTGTGCCAATCATCATGCCGATGTAGGCCATGAGGGCGGACAGCACGTTGTAGACGATGGCCTGCTTCACCGACATCCCGGCTTTCAGCAGCACTGCAAAGTCACCTGTCGCCCGGGAGACACACAAACGCACGCGTTTAGCCGCCATTAAAGCGATCTCGGCGCGTCCGCCAGCACTCAACACGCGCCGCCAGCGGGCGCCCTCGAAAGCAACACGGGTTAATTGCGATGTTGCCGCGGGGTGCGAGCGAGTCGCATCTCCTCGTGTGCCATTTCTCCAGCGGGCCGACTTCACCTTTGCAGCTGAGCAACCGCAGGGGAACTCTGGCTCGCCGGTCGTGTTGCGTCAATCAGACGGTTGCAACGCGGCCCGAAAACTTAGCCCCGCCCTCCCGAACAAACCGCCACGTTTGTGTGTGTCGGGTTCCCGACGAGTCGCTTCAAAACCTCGTAACCTCCCGAAGTGCGTTAACCCCGGCTGTCGCAAATGAACCACTAAAACTGGATCAAACCGGAAGACCAGTATGTTTGTGTCTTATTAATTAACAGCGGTCAATCCGCGGTTGATTGTTTATGTTGGGAAAAGTGTGACACTAACGCTCGCAGCAGTTTCCAGGAGTGACATGTGCTCAAGTGCGCAAAGACGCCTGGGTGAATATGTGTTTTTGGAGGTTTCTCTTTGTGTGCTGAGGTGATCGGGTTCATCGCAGACGCCACATCTGCCGCCGCTACCTGTCTTCGAGTAGATATTAAAGAAAAAAAAAAAAGACAAAACAAAGCGGGAGCGGCTCTGTCTAAGAAATATGTCTCCAGGTCCCATCTGATTCGCTCATGATTACATATGCACGCCGCAGCCTCTCTACCCTCCTCAATCATTGCCGGGCCAAATGCGAGAAGAGGCCTCCAAGTCTCAGCGGAAACGCCCTGGATCTGGAGAAAGAGATGAATATGAAGAAGGGGGGTGGCCTACATTTCCTCCGGCGAGTAACAAGCGGCCTCTTTTCCCTGCTAATTACCACAATGAATATATTACCACTCTGCTCTGCTCCATCAATCAAAGCCAGAGGAAAAAGGGGAGGTAGAAGTCAAACGGGTGGGATCGGCCATGCCCGCTCTTCCACGGCCTTTTTTCCCGTTTTGTCTCATTCCTGCCTCCTCTGTTCCGAACCGGCTCTGTCTCTCTTTGACGTGCCTGCCGCCGCCGCCGCCCCGCCTCATCCACCGCAATTAACACACCCCTCACTGCCAATTAGCTTCACTCCGGGTGGTTAAAGAACCCTCATAATCATCATCTTTGCCACCCAGCTGCCAGTCGGGGACGGCTTTTTGTGTTCAGGAGGAGCTCAGAGGCGCCACTTGTCAAACTGCTGGGCTTGTCTGAGCGAGCGGCCGCGCGAGGGTGAGCGACCGGCGGCGGCGCTCCTTTGCAACGGGCGCCGAATCAATGGGAGACGTGAAATTACACGGGCGGATAGAAAGTGATCTTAACAGGCTGCTCGAGACGGGATTTGGGTCGCGGCTTACCATCTGGAAGCCGGAATACAAGTGAGGAACAACGGCAAAAGGCTTAAAAACCCTGGATCGGGATGAGGGCTCTTGGCCTTTTTGTGCTGATAATACGATGTTGAAACTTCACAAGTAAAGCCAAAATTCACTGATTCTGGGACGCGCCAATAAATACTTAACATCGCAGATGTTAAAGCCGTTTCTTTTGCGGTGTTAAATTAAACTGAAATGTGGCCAGCCCCCTCCCTCGCACAGATGCTTCAAACAGAAGCCGTTTTATTCGAACCCTCGAATAGGATGCTGCTATTCAGCACCGGAGACAGCGCGGGCTATTATTCACCGGTTCACACTGCAGTTATTGACACTCCTCTATTAATCAACTGCACAAACGAGGCATGAAAACTGCTCCGTGACGATGCACATCATTAGCGCTGATGCAGTGTGGACGGCCCCGCTGCTCTGCTTCGCCCCACCCTCACCAGCCTCTCCTCTCGCTGTAAACAGGAAGAGGAGAACGCTGGCGAAGATCAGAGCAAAAAAGAAGAAAAAAAAAAACTAAATTAAAAAAAAAAAAAAAAAACACGTTCCCTTGAATCTGAACTGTCCTCAGAGAGACCAGATGAAACGGCAGCGAATGCACCGGCAGCTGTGCCGTCTTTGAGTCTCGCTGTATTGAACGATGAGTGTCAGGCGCCATCATCACAGACACTGACAAGCTATTTCGCTGCTGCCACACAAAAGCCATTAATCTGGAAAAAAAAAAAGGACGTTTTTCTGGGGTGAGGAGAAGGAGGATGAGCGCTAACACTGCTGTGCTATTAGCGGGCTTCAAGGCTCTTGTTTTTTTTTGCATGACGCAGGGATTCAGACACAAATGTGAACTAAAAGAAAAGAGACACTTTGTCTTTTTCGCTAAATGAGTGACGTGTGCAGCCGCCGCTGCGCAAACCGCGACGTGACTCTTCATGCTTTGGCTTCGGGGAGCTGCACTTACCGAGTTCATGAGGTAATTCGTGGCAGAAAACAGCCACGGATGTGCTGATGCCTCCTGTGATGTTTGCGCTGAACGCTGCGCCTGCAGAGATTCAAAATGTCAGACAAATCAGGAAGTGAACTTGGCAGCTGTTAACCAATCACGGCCGCGGAGCTGAAATTACTTTTCTCAAAGTGTCTGGAACGTTTCAGGATTCCAAGCGGCGTTAAAGGTGTTTCGCGGTGCACTTGAAGGGAATGACAATATACGTTGCCACACGGTGAAATAAAGTTCTAGAGTTCAGGTTAAGTTGATGTCAATTAAAGTGGTAGACATTCTGAAAACAGCCACTAAGTGGAGCTGAGTGAAGAGAGCGATAGGAGGGTACACGCTGGGACTATTCGAGTTTGAATCATAATCCTTGTGTGTTACAGGACAGTTTAGAGGAGCCATGTGGTTACCATGGAATTGCAGAATCCATCTTCATTGCTTTTGTCCTTTTTAGCTCTCTCCTTTGTGTTGAGGTACAAGATGGAGGATGATCTAATTCACGATGGAAGTTCAGGCTCGTTTCTGGTTTTTATGATGTCTTTCTATTGTAAGCTTTGCTTTTGGGGAGAGGACGAGTTTATTTTCAGTTCACTGTGTGTTTGCAAGGTAAGAATGCGAGCACTTACTGTCACTTACTGTTCAGCGACAGTGTTTGTAATGTTTTTGTACTGTTGGCTGTCATAAACGCTGCAAACAGGAAACCATGCACATGTCACAAGTTCAACTTCTCTCAGAGCCTTATCAGACGTGCTCAGTGGCTTAAACCATGTCATGTCAATCAAAAGTAAAGTCACACTTCTGACCGTTTTCTGTTTTGCATCTTTCAAATTGCTGGTCAAAAAATGCTAACCGCTAGCTCTTATTCAAACAGATGTGTGGGCACTATGGCGTGGATCTCCGATAAGTAAAGCCAATACTAAGCTTTATTTTTTTTCTAACTCTGTTCTTTGAATTCGGTTCCAATATGGAATCGAGTTTCAGTTCTCAACCCTACCTGCTGGCCATTTTGGAAATTCTAATTACTTCTATAAGCAGCGTATTATTGGAGATTTTTAATATCGCCAAAGTTAAGCCTATTAACAGTTTACCAATTTTAACACCATAAGTTTGGAGTAGCATAAAATGTAAAGGCTCTATAGTACCTCAGTAAATGTAGTAAGTTGCATTCAACTGTTCTTATTTTGCAATTTTACATAATTACGCGACAGCATAATTAAGTGTAGGTTTTTTGAAGATAACTGATTCAGCTCCAAGACAAGCAACTAGAAAATATGGCCAAAAAGCTCCAAAAGATTTCCCGTGTTGTTAAGTCCACTGTGGAGTAAACACAGTAGATATAACATAAGATCCAACATGGAGGCTCTTACCTATTGCCAGCCCATCGCTGAAGTTATGCATGCCATCACCCATGATGACCATCCAGGCGATGCTGGCTATACCGGCGTCCTTCATCTCCTGATCTGAGTGGCAGTTGCCCCCGTGAGAGTGCCCGTGTCCATGGCTGTGCTGCCTGGCCTTGTGCCCGTTCACCTTTTTGGGTGACTGGTGGTCCTGCTGTGGGTTGGCGGGCGTCAGCGGTGTCTTGTTGGTGGGAGAGTCGGGCGTCTGAACCTCCGTGAGCTGCGTGTCGTTGTGGTCGTTGTCACAGGAGACGGCCGTGCTCTCGGCGTCTGGGAGGAAAGACGGGGGTGTTACAGGCACGCAGCTGCTTTCAGCCCTGCTCAGGTTAACGGAGCTTGGCCGCTGCCTGGCTGTACAGCGTGAACACTACTCACCATCATTGAGCGGCTTCAGGTGCAGCCACTCTGCGTCGGAGCGGCGATTTAATTTGTGATCTGACAGCTTCCTGCCAATTTTGCCCTCTTCACTCATTTTCTTCATGCCCTTGTAAGCAGAAACACAAGTTTATGATTTATACAGACATCCTCTACAAGGGAAAAATTTCTCGAGTCAAGGAATATACTGTGCTGCCAAAGGCCGTTCAGATTTAGTGTCTGAAACACTACCTGGTAGTGTTCAGCTTACCCTTTGATCTTTATAGTGCTTAAACATGCCAATACAGTGTTCGATGATGAAGAGGAGGTAAATGCCGGCCAGCGCTGTCAAGCCCTTCCACACTCCATCAGTATCTTCTGCCAAATCAGAGGCATGGCTTGACCCATCCTTGCTGTGGTCGTGCTGCCCCAGAGACTGTAGAGGGGAGCAAAAACAGAGGACAGCTGAGTCTGAATACTGAAATACACAGTACACGGTTGGTAACCAATGATCCCTGCAATGAACTGTGTGGCAGCTCAGGTATTGGCCGGATGACAGAGAGATAAATACTCGTCAAAAGAAGAACTGAGGGATGTCATTTTCTTTAAAACAATGGTGTTCACAAGGAACATGCGGCAGGAAGTGTGCTTAGGTTTTGATGTAGTACGGGCTTGATGTCACGAGGTCGTGTCTCTGCATGATGAGATGGACTTACAGGTGTCCTAACCACCTGCTGGGCTAATAGGAACTGAAAGGGCTTCACATCGCTATGAAAACGAGCGAGCTAGCCCCCCCTGACAAAGTAACCAGCTGGTAAGTGTTGGTGCGTCCTCGGTCATAAAGGAATACTTTGCAAATCCCATCAAGGTAGAGTGTGCAGGTCTTCCGGTTTTGCTAGCTATCCAGAGGCTCATGCTAACCCCAAACTACCAGTTTCAGGAGAACCAATCAAGAGCAGCTCAGTCACTGCAAAACTGGAAGCTGAATGTAGGACAGAGTAAAACAGCCCTGCAGTTAATTTAGGGACAAACAGTAGTTTCATACAACATCAAGTCCGAAACTTTTGCAGCCGTGTTGGGTGTAAATACGAGGGTAGGACGACCCCTGGGCCGGCGCCGTTCGTAGAAGGGCAGGTGGATACTTTTGAAAGTGGCATGTGGCTTCCTTTGACAAACTAAGACAAGTGTTTTTGTGTAACCTTGGAATGGCCCAAAATGTTTCGCCGTCAAATAAGAAATTTGCTTGAACTTTGAACCACCGGAGGTGTCAGTATCATTTCAAAGTGTGTGAGTAAACAGTACCGCTGGATGTCTGAATGAAATGTTTTACCCTTTTCCAAATTCTATTTTTTTCCCGAAAGCGATGTGAATGAATACAATATCAACAATCCAATAAGACGGAACAATTCAGGAGGTTACTCTCCTCCACGTTTGCAATGCTTCACCGGAGACAGGAAGCCTCTTTAGCTTTTCAAGGTCTCGAACAAATCAACTTTATACTGAAAGCATTTACAAAAACAGCTTAGTGATTGGATTTTGCAGCTTTTAAAAGCCGGCTGATCTCAGATGCCTCTTGGAACACGGTTGTGAAGTCACATAAGGCTGGTCCAACGATTCCAGTTTCTGGAAATTATGGCAGCAGTTACTTGCAACATTCCATTTTCCAAGCCCAAATTCCATCTATATTTTATTTACACTGTGGAAGCCACCTTGCAGACTTGTGAAAGATCCAGAATCCAGAAACACTCAGAATGTAGAATGTGACAGATGTTGGTACTATACGTCCGTTGATGAGGTCTTCATCCTGTTTTAAGCCGTAACTTTCAATTCAAAGACACATTTCATTATGTAACACAGAAAATTTGTACTCACATGAGGCAGCAGGTGAAGAAGAGCGTCACCACTGAGCGTGCCCACTGCCAGGGCCACCAGGAAGGTGAGCAGGAACTTGAAGCAGGCCTGGTTGATGATGGGCACGAGAGCGACCCCCAGCAGAGACAGCAGGCTGATGATTGTGATGGACACGAATCCCGACACCCAGACCCACACTGGAGAGACACAATCGAGGACAGGAGGACGGATCAGGACACACACATTAGCATTATTCACTTCAGAAGCTCAGCGCTTGTTCACCTCGTCAGGGAAATGCGGAATGACTTTTCAGCTGCATTAATCCACCAAGGAAAAAAAAAATATAACTTATCAATTTTGACAAACACAGGCCGTGTATGTCTAATTCAAAGGCTGAGACGATTTCAAACAGCCATCAATTGTCTGCGGTCTGAAGGGATTTCTCCCATCCTGCTCACACGTGGAACAAACTACCCTCCCGAGGTTGTTTTGATCCGTGTCCTTGTGATGACACAAAGCCTAAAGCAGTAAAGTGAAGTGACATTTCAGCAGAATTCCACTCACCTTTCTTCGTTTTTTTTCCGTGACACGGGAGGCAAAGGAGAGCCAGTCGGAGAGGCCCGCTATCATTTAAACTGTCAGCTCACTTGTCAGCCTGTGATGTGTTTCCAAACAGCGCGAGGCCAGTCGAGAAGGAGTTTATGACTCTTTGGTCACAGAGGACAAAATCTTTAATGTAGTATGAAATTCAATGTCACAACGATGCTGGCGGTGTGTGTTTGCTAAACCGACGCTGGTTCCTCACCGCTGACGTTCGGCCCAAACACATTTATTGAGCGAAACACTATGTGCCTGTAATAACAATGCACATCTTACAGCCGACTGACTAAAGTGAGGCATTCCAGGAACAATATTTGAGCATGTCACAACAAACTGAGCCAGTGTGCTATAAACACAGAGCAGCTCATTTCTCATACAATTAGCTAGCAGATGAATCAAACCGTTTAGCTGCTTTTTTTTTTTTTGGGTCAAAACATTTGGGTACCGATAACATTTGTACACGAAAGGGCCAAAGCTGACATCTAACCAGAGGGGGGGGGGGGGGGACAAAAAAAAAAAAAAAAATCAAACTAGCAGCCGC
>CAAKHG010021851.1:12335-39023 GCA_901007715.1 Dactylopterus volitans
GGGAAAAAACAAAAAAAAAACCGGGGGGGGGGGGGGGGGTGACTAATAACAGTAAAATCACACTGGCAGCCAGCGAGCCTCTCCTCATCTAATCAGCCCCAGCTGGTGAAGCTTGTGAGGAGATGATCTGAAACATGTCTTATGCCTGACAAAGTGGTCTGTGGAGAGACTGAATCAAGCTGTCTCTGTCCCATTAACCAGCTGTAGGGTTAAGAAACATTACCAAAAAAAAAAAAAACCAAACTCTCCCCAGGAAGCTGCCTCTCTGTAAGAAAACAGAAGGCAAGGGTTCCTCTTGATAGGAAATATTTTAATAGAGCAGGCCGTGATGCTTAGAGGTTGATTAAATAGCCAGTTGTCACTGGCTTTTGGGAAGCTTGCAATACACTTTAATTACAGGTTGGCGAGCCAACAGAACCACAAAAAAATCAGAGGAATTCAGAGGCAGAGGACAAAAACGCCTGTCAGACTCATTTAGAGGAATTCCTTGGATTACAGTATGTTAGATGCTGTAACAGAAATGTCTCCATTAAAAAAAAAACAAAACCTAAATGCCCATTTTGAACTAGATTCAAAAAAAAAAAACAACAAAAGATTGGGAAACCATTACAACAGAGACGGCTGCTTTGAAGTTAGAGAGGTGGTTAATGATATCTGATGCATAGCCCAGTTTTACATTTTCCAACACAAGCAAATCTTCTCCTTTTCACGGGCAGATCAGCAGACGACATCCATCAGCTCTTTCTAAAGCTGCGAACACTTATGAACTGTGCATATTGAGCGGCATCATTAGGAAGGTCAAACCGGGCGGGCGGAATCCATTTTCCTGTCATAGTTGAGAATAACTGTAATTACCCCGGCTTTTTCGTCGTATTGTCGCCACCGTATTCAACGTGCTTGACAAAAGGGAAGATGCCACAGCTGACTGCGCTCTTATTTGTCGCATCAGGCAGAACACCGTGTAACCCTGAGAGGCAAATGAATATCGGCAAGGCAGTATATCACTGCAGGTCCTTCACACTCACGCAGCTCATCTGCTTCTCCATCTCATTAACCTGATGCAATTGTGGGTTTGTGTACGTGCGTCTATGGATGTGTACAGAGGAATGCAGAGGGCGAGACGGCGGCAGCGGCAGTAAGTGAACAGAGGAGGGAAGGAGACCTACTGATCTGTGTCTTCTCTCCAATTATGCTTCTCCTGTGAGCCTTGGCTCAGAAAAATGGCCCAGGGTGTTGCTTAAGCTCTCCTAATTGGCACAGCACAAAACGCGAAGGGAGTGGGGACCGCAGAGAAACCCACCGCAGACTCTCCCAGCTCTCCCACGGATGCTGGCGGGAGGTAAATGAGAGGTGGCTCCACGGCGTTGGTGAGGCCTGTGGTTGAGTCCTGGTGCACCGCCGCAGAGTCTAGCCCCTCTGGTTCTGCACTAATGAGGAGCCGCTCCTGCCCTTTTGACTTGTTCACACTGTCTTCCACGTTATTATCATTTTTATGGCTGTTTTCATTTGTGGCACACTGCTGCCTGGGGCATGTGCGGTGCAGGTGCCTCCAGAGGGTGGGGTGTATTTAATGATTAAAGGCAGGAGATGGCGAGCGGTTTGGGAATTGCTGCGATCTCGCAGTCGAACTCACGTGCCAGCTGGTTCGACAGTGACGCCCGTTCTTCAATGCAAAGGTTTGAGGGGTTCACAAAAGCAACAAACCGGCTCTGCGGTTAAAATAAATGATTTCCCATAAAACCCCGCTTTCTACCGCGGATAAAAAACAATTTGTGTTTCATTAGGGCAGTTTACAACCTTCCTCACTCCATTTGTAACTTCCCAACTTCCAGACATAACGCGGATGATGAGACCGGAGGCAATTCAGCCTGATCACATTCATAATCATACAGGTTCACGATGCATTTTCATTCCAGGTGGCAGCTGGCTGTGTACATTATTACCTCGCCCAAGAGATTTACATGCTGAACCCACGAATATGCACACACTGTGCAAGCAAAAGGCCCTGCAGTTCTGCAGCCTTCTTTATGGCTTGCACTTTTTGTGTGTGCCAAAACTGTAATTACTGCTCCTGCTTGATTTGTGTCAAGGTTTTATAGCTTTATGAGTCTTACTTCAAAGCCTGTGACTCATTAGGCTGAAACTGTACTTTCGTAATTTGCGTTCTCTTAACCATAGTAATATTGTTACGTCCCAGAGTTTAACACCGACATTCCTCATGCACACCTGATCTCTGGGCCTCTGGTCAAAGACACAAAGCGCCTATCAAACGTTGCACACTGCTGAAAGCTGGACGTGATACAGCTACCTATTAATATGAACATTAACTCTCTCAGCGTGTGGAGCCCTTAACACATAACTTGCAAATCGGCGGGGCAGCATGCTTTGTCATGCATATGCTCGGTGAATGTGGAGACAGACTGAAGGAGATAATAGATTAATGATTATGATACATCTACAAACTCATCCAAAATCTGTCTACTCATATCAAAGACTCAGCACGTTTTTAGTCTGTGATGTTTCACCATCCAGATGGTTCAGATGTAAGGGAGGTTACATGCATATTACATATGTGAGGCTGTTTGAGGTGACTGTCATGTTGGAAATTGAGTTTAAAATGCCAATGACTTGACTTTCCTGCACAGAGACATAATGATTCAGAAGAGAATCAATGGATCTAAGAACTGAGATTTCCTCACACCCCTTTTCCGCGTGACAGTTTGAGGCCAAAACCAGCCAGGAAATGTTGTGGATTGGCGTTTTCTTGCAACGAGCAAGTAATTTAACTCATTTCGGTCCGCTCCTGCAGAGTGACAAAGTGTCTACAGCTGAAGACTAGTTCCACTGAGCTGCTTCCAGAAGTGTGCAATAATGACTTTGGGAAAAACAGCGTGTCTGACAAACTTTTCTGACTATAAATAAAGGTTGTACTGAGATAATTCTGTGCTAGTGTGCATGCATACTTGGCAAAGTGTTATCAAGATCAAAGTGCATCGTCAACAACATTGAAAAAGCATCTTCTGAATTTAGAGATTAGTTTTCAGCAGTGGAGGAAAAAAATTACAGCACTAGGTAACTCAAGCTGGCTCTCTGCTGTTTTTCATTACCTACACTACATTATACAAAGAGCTTGAGATCTGAATCTGCAACTGTCAATTAACTCGGTCTCCAATGTGCCCTGTTTTTCAAACTAATGTCAATGTCTAAATTATCCTCGGGTGAGTGTTCAGCATTGGTCTGCATTGCAGAAAATGAGGAAATAAACACAAAAGTCAGCCTCATTCACACAAAGACTGTGCTAAAACCAGAGAAAACATGGTGGAAATTTTAACGACTGTAGTTACAGTTTCTGGTTCAATAATTTAGTCACTGAAATAAATCTGGGTAAGTCCAAATAAAAACTCTATTATGCTCTTGTGCCAGCCGCCAACCACCATGAAATATCCTCTAGATATCATATTACAAAAACAAGGATGTACTTGTGGTTTACTGCTAAAAAAAGACAGCAGTTTGCTTTGGCCGATGGCACCAGACAAAGACAGCAACTTACCGTCGGCTGACTCAACTTTGGTAGACAAAACTCTTTTCACGTGTTACTCAAACATGACTTTGACTCTTAATTCATTATCTTGTAAAGGTAGGTTATGTTTTCATCCGTAAGTTTTTTGTTTTTTTTTCTTCTTTTTTTCCCCTCAGGAAGCGATAGGACAAGTTAAGAAAGCATTCAAATTTGATGTGGATCTGGATTTCTTTTTCCTTTTTTTTGGCGATACAGGATAGGACTTTTTTTTTTTTTTTATCAAATAATACATGGATCTTGAACAAAACGAGGTAGGTATTTTTGACATAGCTGTGATTGACATATGTGCTGTATAGAATGCCCATGCATTTCAGTGTGGTGTAACTAAATTCAATGTGTGAATTATAGCTCACCTTCTTAAGGAGTTTGTGTCGTCCAGTTTCTATATTTTTTTGTCAATGCATGCGCTCACTCTTATCAGGTTATGGCTACAATCACAATGTTCTGCTGGTGAGGGAGTTTTTTTTTTTTTTTATTGCTTCCCTATGTGATTATGAACTGAGGCTTTAAAAATCTACCATTGATGATATTCTGAGAAAATTCTGAAAATTTGGGATGAAAATCTGGAACCTTCATAATCCATGTGTGGACATCTGAAATCTCCTGTGGACTATTTATCAGTGACAGGATTTGCTCCGCCAGTCTAAATGTATGACACCCCATTATGCGTTTCCACAATGATGAAAAAGCAGATTAAGAAATACAAAACCAAGCAAAACATCATGGGGAAAAGTTGTTGCTGAAGTGAACTGATAGTGAACAATCAGTGAGTTCAAGGGACAAAATCCCTTTCTAGGGTTAGAATAGCAGTTTGAGATGGTGCAGCGGTCGGGTCAAGGGTTGTAAGCTCTTGCACCACAGGGCAAAACTCGCTTCCTTTGGTTCTCAATGCAAATCATGTTTTCCAGAAACATAGAGGAATAATGACCAACTAACTGATATTAGATTAGGGTGTTTCATTTGTCTGCTAGCGAGAGTCTTACCCTACTGTTTTATAAAATCTGAGTGAGGTCTTTTAGTACTTTAAACAGGCTTTTACCGTTATTGCTATCAGTCATTTTCGTCAAAATGCACTGGATCAATGAGAAATTTGGCTCTTACCTGAACTGAATGGCTTCAGGGACTCCTGCTCCACATCCTGCTGGTAATGGCGGATACAGACGCGACTGTCTATCTGGTACAGCAGGGCAGGACACAGAAAGGTGAACTGGCTGGGAGAGATGCCTGCCTCGGGACTCAGGCCATGGTAGTTAAGGAGCTCAGTCAGGTTCAAACACTGGAGGGAGAAGGAGACGGCGTGACTGTGACAGTTACGCGGTTTTACCAACAGTTTTACTAACGGACCACAACCGCTGGTCTCCACTGAGGAAGCAAGCTGCAGACGTGCCACAGCCATTTTGCAAAACTACAGAGGGTCAATGTCTGATTTTCTGTTTGCATCATTTTCAAGGCCAGCTGACAAATATTGCAAAGCCAGTGTCGAGTTGTTTATGTTTTGAGAACTATAATATTACCTTACAGGACAATTGCAGTATTTTAAAATACAAAAAAAAAAAATACCCTCCATGTTTTGGGGTCAAAATGATAAATAGGGACAGAAATATTTGGAATTGAGCGCTGGAATCAGCAACTAAGAAACGGGCGCATCCTCAGTCCATTAGGGCAAATGTCCCATGAGAGTACATCCACTACATGTGCTGGTTTTGGCCCCCGACAGGCTCAGGTTGTCATTGTGGGTGTTGGGCGACATTGTGAAAAGAATGCCAAAAGCAGCAGACGTTGTCTAACGTGAAACAAAAGACTCACTTAAGAAGGGGTGTCGCTCGCACTTCTAACGAGATACGACAGGGACGACTGTGTAAAAGTGACTGAGCAAGGGTGTTGCTCAGGGAACAACCGCTACAAAAAGGGGAGATGAGTTTTACAAAAAAGGATTTCTAGACGATCCAGATTCTGGCTGCAAAATGATGCATGGCACTTTCAAAGCGCTCAGAGTCCATATGGGAGCGACGGATGCGCTGAAGTTGTGACTAGTTGGGCTACTCGTGGATGAAAACGCTGCAAATCGCTGTCGCTATTAATCATTTAAACCCCGGAACATGAGAAAACAGGGCCCAGGTTTAAAAATAGCAGACCCATTCTTTAAGGAAACTAAAAAAAATCTCTTCAAAAAAAGGTCAGTGATTGTTTATAATGAGGAAGGTTTCTAAAAAGCCCTTTTATGACTGACTGATTAAATGGCATTTAACAAGGACTGTGCATTTCTACCCCATAATTCTCTGTGCACACAAAACAATTTCACAAACATAGCTCAGACTAGGTGGGAACAACGACAAAGAAAGTCTAATTACAAGGTGTGAAATCTTGACTTTGTCCAAAATCTTGTTACTCATCAAAAATTGGAGTGCTCATTTGAGATGCCAAATTAAAATTTGACACTTTAGCGGTTCCATGTTGTACAGTGTTGGAGTTATTTTCCAGAGTTGATTACAACTGTGCTGTTTTGGCTCATGAAGACGTGATTAAATTCCACCCAAGAATTTCAGTTCTTCACTCTGAAAAATAAACTGCAATGCTGTGCTAATATTATGCCTCGCTGTTTTTTTTTCTTCAATAAAAATTAATATGACAATGGAGGTGGCTGACGGAGCTGAAACAGCATCTGCGACTGGACGCTGGCACTGCTGTGTTCCATGTCAGCCCTCTGAACAGAAAGTGCTCGAAAATCACACACCAAGACAACTTCATTTGATGCGATGCAAAAAAAAAAAATAGAAATGGGAGTCTTATCATAGCAACGTTGCACAATCTCGGTATAAATAAAGTTTGAATTTGTGAGTCATAGATCAAAGCTTGAGGCCAGGTAGAACACGTGAATCATGTTTGGGTCACGTCGCTCACAAAGGCCCCCCTTTATCGATCTTGTGTGGAAATGGATGCGGGTCTGAGCGCAGAACCGGTCTTACGACAGGACCCTCGAATGATTTATGAAAAGTCCATATCTGACCAGTTCCTGCGTACGAATGATCGGGTCTTAATAAATGCAGCGGCTGAATTTGATCGTCATTAAAACGGTACGCCCATGTTTACGCCCTTAAATATTCCTGGTTAGGAGGCCTCGCACCTTTGGGGTCAAACTGGAGAGAAGAAACAGTGGCAAGAAAACAAACTTTCCCTGGATGGAAATCATTATCCTCGCATCTGAAGTTGATCAACAGACTGCTTTTTGGTGGTCTGAAAACGGGAATTCAAGAAGCTCACAAAAACGCTGTGTGGGAGAGGATGACGGAGGCAGTCGACAGCGTTGCCATAGGAACGGACTCCGGCTGGATCTGAATAAAGTTCTCAATAACTAACTTAACCTGTGTCTAATGATGATTTCAATGCATCTTTTATTCATCCACAGCCTAAAAGCTTCAAGCAATAAAAAACACATTAATAGAAATTAACCAAACCCTAAAAAAGCCTTAATAAAATTTTTTAAATGACTAAACGTTGTCCATTGTCCAAAGCTTTAAGCCAATTTCAACTAGGATACCTGAGTAACATTACTGATTAAATACTGCGGCGCATTTGCAAAAGTTTAAAAGGTACAGTTTGCATTTTAAAAGCGATTAAGACAGAGCCACCTGCCGTGGAGCAGCCCGAAGCTTCCGTGGAAACGGTTGTACGCATGTTCTTCTGCCATACGTTTGTTTGATAAATGAGGGCCACAGTCTTCTTGGTCAATGTTTTGACAATTTTGAAACTGTGAATTTAATCCTCAAAAGAGTGGAAACAGACACTTTTTCCCCCAGAAAAATTTCACTCCCAGTGTTCATTTAACGCTGCCAAATTTTGTCGCATAAAAGGAACAGTGAATTCAAAGAAGTCCTACCTCCTCGTGCTGATGAGACAAGCCACTTGCATGTCCGGAGTGGACGGGAACTGGCAGGGTGGGAGGGGCAGACATCCCTGGCGCTTCTCTTTTATGTCTATGCGGATGGTTGTGGTCATGTCCATGAGCATGCTCCTGACTGTGTTTAGGGTCGTGGTCATCAGGCAGACGTGTGACGACAGAAGAGGTTTTGTTGCGGCCTCGCTGTCCCTTCACCCTTCCAGGTTTTCTTCTATCTGACGGGGCTGGAGAGGACCGCGCCACCTGGGGGACTCGGGTTGGCTCCGCGGGGGCAGAGAGCAGCTGCTCCTGGTTTGTGAGAGGAATGTCTGTGCTCGTCTGACCGTGCTCGTGGTCACTGTGGTTATGGTCACTGGGAGATCGAAAAGACGGGTCCTTGAGGTTTAAGTGCTGCTCATGCTTGTGTTCTTTGTCATGTCTGTGATCATGTGTATGATCGTGATCGTGATCGTGGTCATGATCGTGATCGTGATCGTGATCGTGATCGTGGTCGTGATCGTGGTCGTGATCGTGGTCATGATCATGAATGTGATCATGTGTGTCCTGCACGTGTCCATCAGAATGTTTAAGACCATTATCCTCCACCTTGATGGTATCCGGATGATGTGATGCATCATGCCCATGACTTTCAGGTTCATGATCGTGTTCGTGATCATGATTATGATCGTGTTCATGATCATGATCATGGTCATGATCATGGTCATGGTCATGGTCATGTTTATGGTCATGGTCATGGTCATGGTCATGATCATGATCATGATCATGATCATGCTCTGGAAGTGCACCACCATCTTGACCTACTGCTGTAGGCGTCTGACTGCACTGTGTGGGTCTTGGTTCTCTTTGCCGATTGTGCACACTGGGCTTGTGACCATGCCCATGCCCATGCCCATGCCCATGACCGTGCCCATGCCCATGTCCATGCCCCTCACTGTCACCTTTGGTTGAATGAGAATGAAACCCCTCCTGCACATCCAGAAGATCAAGGTGAGCTACATGATCGTGGCCCAGATCCTCATGGTCCATGGGTACCACTTTCACTTCTCCGAGACCCAGACTAAAAAGCAGATTCTGAAACCCGTTGAAATCCAGCCGGTCCTTCTGGCCATAGCGCCTGAACAGCTGCTCGATGTAGAAGTGCTGCTCCTCCTCCAGAGCATCACCTTGGGAACTCTTCAATTCTGGGGAAGGAGTGGCTCTTTTTACATACGGCGCCACAGAAATCTGCAGGTCACTGTGAGCATGGTTGTGGTCGTCATGGTGATGTCCACCGTGCTCATGGTGCTCTTCTCCATGGCAGTGGTTGCACTGATGGAAGAGGAAGGTGAGCACACACAGGAAACAGAACTTGGTGTGCATGTGGACTCGCATCGTCTCCTAACTTCTGGCACCCTGCCAAAACATGCAAGCAATTATGAATTAGAACTCAGAATTTTAATTGCTTAGAGTATTAGAATTTGAAAAACTTTTTTTCATGAGGAGATTAGAGTTAATAAATGAGGATACCCTATTAAACTGGACATCCACTCGCATTGGGGAACACTGCAAATAGCTTATTCACAAAGTGAACGTTGTGCTTTTAATGTCAAATTTATGTGGCTGATTTGTGCCGCACACAGAAAACCAATGTCGTTGTTAACCTCAGATTATGATGGATTCAGAATTCTGCTGCAGAGCTTTCTATTTGCATAAGAGGCACACTGAGGAAGGCAGACAACTACCCATGCTAACTGGAGGTCTCAAAGTGTCGCTCTAAATGAAAACATGCTCAGTTTGCATGTCGCAGTATAAGACGGCACGTCAAAGTCACGTTCTGAGCAGCCGTATCTTGCTCCACATCTCCTGTTCAGTTTAGAAACCAAAATTGCAAAAGTGGTACAGTGACAGCTGAGAAGCAGCGTGCTGTAAAGGGGAATGTGTTACTGATAAAAGGCTGTTTCACCCTGGCAACAATGACTTCTGTTTGGTATTCTTACCAGGTATGAAAAAGAAAAGAAAAAAGTCTGTTGCTCTGTGTTTGAAAGCTACAAAAGAATGTTCAAATTACAAGAACCGTGAAATGGCCACTGGGCGAAAAGGCTGCGACAACCACAATATTCACAGTTCATCACACTAATGTACAGAATATCTCCTCGTAGTAATTCATGCATGAAGCGGTAACTGATTTCAGGCCCTGTTCAGACCTGCATTAACATGTGTCCTGAGTGACTCAATCACAAGTTGACAGGTCAAAGTGCACATCTGGCATTAAAATGAGTTGTCACATGTCTCTCAAATGACCTCTTCCTTGCTCTGTATGCAAATGACCACAGACATGATTTCCGATTGCCAGAACCCAATTCATTGTAATCAGCAAAGGGTAGTGATGCAATTCCCATGCCTCATCCTTTGCCAGAAAATAAAATGCCTTTTAAAATAAGAGCCGTCAGTTCACTCAATCTTGAACCCACATATGTGGTTTGCAAAACCTCCCAACTGACCTTAACGTCAACGAAAACAAGTCCCGCCGTGAGAGTATGTGTGATTGATTGTCATCCTGTTCATAAAAAGGGAAAGCGTATCGCTCAGACCCGCACAAACAAACAAGACAATAATAATCAATCATACACTCACCAGCGGTGACGGCACATCATCATAAATAAAGAGCGGATCTATTCCTTGGCATCGTGGCACTATCTCAATGTTCTTTGTGAAAACTTTTGCTATTGCATCATAAAGTATGTTGCCGGTGGACTGCGCAATTAGTATGTATTCACGCCAGCACAGACGGTATCGTTTGGCCCTGAGCACACGGTGCACACGCTGCTAAAACAGAGCAGCACGGGGCGATCTGAGTGATCAGATCTTGATGCATTCCGAGTGCCTATTGAGTGCATTCAGACCCATACTTAGGGGCTGTGTACTTTTGATTGGATCTCACAGTACACGTGTTAATACTCAGTCTGACAGGCAGTTTTGCGACCACAACTTAACTTCCTAGCCGTCGCTCTGATGAACTCTAATCACTCATAGAGACTCAGAGTAATCACCGTGGAATAACATCCCATCCCGTTCACTTAACACTGCGCTACATTTCCAATGTCCACGCTGTTAGACTGCACTACATTCAACCCATGCTCTACCTCATACTGTTGCACCTTCTGTTTATATAGTAGTTTTTACTTGTAGAGTTGTTTATAGCATATCTTCATTGAAATACTTTTGGGTTGTGCACACAGCACATGTTTGAGAATGTCATTTTTGAGCATCGGAAAACACTGACTGTCATTTTTCACCATTTCCGTACATATTAAAGACCTAACAACCACTAATTTATTCGTTAAAGAAAATATAGTTGGAATGCTAAAAAAAAAATAGTCTCTGGTTGCAGCCCTGAGGCTAAGATCAAAAAAGGCACAGTTGCTGAATGTTAAAGTCTTAACCCTCACCATCCGTCAAGTTAGTTGTCGTCCAGAGGAATTCTTTTTTTTTACAGAATGGAGTTAAAAATCAGGAAAATAGGTATAGCTGCTGCTTTCATGTGTAAATTGGTTCCAAACAAGAACCTTCAGTTTCAGAACGACTGACCTGGTGTCATTAAAGAAACGGTCACTATTGAACCAAAAAGGACAAGTGAGGGCTGATAAATGATGCACTCGGACTCGCGCTGTCTTACAGTCCAGCAGGATCAGCAGTAGTTCACGCATAATTAAAAAGAAACACAGATAGCGCTCACATGATAACCCTGCACATCACACTTAGATAAAACTGCCTGAGCTGCTACCTCACTCTGGAAATAGCCGATTCTGGCGCACAGAAAAACCCGGAGAATTGTCTAACAAATTGCTCGTTTTCTCCCCCATTCTAGAAGGCCTGAAGCAGCAATATCGTTGCAGTCAAATGATCCTCATGTGGCCGCTTGTGAAGCCTGAGGGTGGTTGACACATGAGGAGCGGGAGGGGGGCAGCTTGGAGAGAGTAAAGAGCAGCCCGGTGAAGAACGCTGCTAGATAATGGTGAGGGTGAGATGGCACATAACAGAGCGCGGACCCATAAACAGGCTTCCAACTTGTTAGCAAAGTCTGAACTGGATTTAAATGAATGAACGCCAGGAAGAAAGGGAATTGTGTAATACACATTTTAGGCTGAATATTAAAACAAGGGTGATGAATACTCTCTCCACAGCACATGAGACAAATAACAACGGATCACTTGTATTGTCGACTTGTGGAGGCAACACTAACAGTGCAGTAGTACATTATGACTGTACCGATTTCTTCCTGGCTACCTAGAAGGCAAACATTTCTCCGACAACCACTCAAGAGGTATAAGGGGAAGTTAGATTACTTAGACGATATCACACGTGAACCTCATTTAAATACAGAGCGTCGTGACGAACTAAAAATGGGCTGTTGTCTCCCTGTTTAGAGGATGAGATCCAAAACAGTTCAGCCCAAAATTTGACTGTCAAACTGAAAATCGTTGCCATTTTAATTCATCCTAAAACTTCTGTGATTTAGTTTGCTGAAACAAGGCTGACGGTCATTTGAAGCTTTGACTGCCATGCAAACGACATCAACAGCTTATCAGCTAATAAATTAGACTGTTATGGACTTTCTGCTCTATATATAACAACTGGGTCAATAGCTTGTGCAAGAATCTTTAGCTTTTGCATTTTAATACAGGGTAAAGTAACAGCAACTATTATTATTCGCTAAAACAACAGTCCTCCTTTTTACAAATGACGGCTGATAAAAGAGCTGCAGCCAAAAAAGTTGTTCACTTTTATCATCATTATTCTAGGGTTATATGTGGTGTAATTCAACACGCTCAGCAGCAAACAGCTCAAAAGTATGTCCAAAACAATCCATTATTTAGCCCGGAGCTTCATTCACATTTGAATTTACATGGCGTAAATGGAAGCGAGGCTACTTACCGCGATGTGCCCTTGAATGAGTGATGTGTGAAATTAAGTTTGGCCGAGGAGTGTAAGATGTTGCTCTGACTCAAGGCTCCACACTCAGAGTGTGGTTAGAAGCCTTCTTCACGGCTGCCGACAAGACAGTGTTTATACACATGAGATAGCAGTGACCTATGAACCTCGCAGCCGATAGGATGGGGCGAAACCAAGGCCTGTTTCTAAGTGCACACCCTCCGAGCAGCAACAGAACCTGTCTTGTTTTCCTTCTTCGAGACTTTGTTAGGCTGGGACTTGATGCGAAGCAAGAGAATCCCTCTTTTGTATCTGAATTTAAGGGAGTTACACGAATTCTAATTGAAAAAGTCAACAACACAAATCAATTTTATATGCAATTATTTTCTCTTATTTGAGTACCAAACTTTTTTTTTCAGGAACAGCACGTAGCATCAACTCTTTTCCACTGGATTGTCATTATGTCATCACATTTGGCCTCAAACAGTTATTACACTGTGAGGAAATACAATAAAATGGTAACTCACCGTGATATGTGTTGTGCTTGACCCCCAGATCAGATGATACTGTAACAAGGGGGCTTTCCAACTCTTCCGGAACACGCACTAGGGCAAAACAAGAAAGTGGGACAGGAAGTGAAATTCAGATTCATCCATGTGTATTTCATTATTGAAATAAAGCTGCATTGCTTTTTTTTGTTTTTGTTTTGGAGAGGTGCATCTCAGTAAAACCTTGCCTGGGCTGGTGCTCGTGTCGGTAGAGACGCGCCAAGGATTTTTTTTTTGTCAAGTTCCAATTTCTGATTTTTTTTTTCACTTGGTCCACTGTGATCACCTTTCATAAAAAAACAAAAAAAAAAAAAACAAAAAAAAAAAACACGACTGAAAAGGTCCTACAAACTGACAACACTGTTGTGGGTTCAGAGCCACGCCCGGACGCCGCCCGCTCCTTCCCTGAACTAATCAACCGCAGGGACAAACCATGAATGATGTGTAAAACCTGGAAATTAGCGAGCTCACTCTTTGCCTAATGCTCTCTTGCTGAACGGGTAGCGCACATGGTACCTGGCGGATTTGCAGCGCCAACAGTGCTACCCAAACATATGATATTAATGGCCTCTTTTTCCTTTCATTATTTTCTGTGTAGCTGCAAGCGCACCTCGCAGAGTCCAACACTCCCATGGAAGGGAGCTCACTGCTGGACTGGAAAAGAAACAAGAGCCGTTTCCCATGATTGACTGAAGCTGAGGGCGAATGTCTGTAAGCTCCTCCAACCGTGAACGATTATTCTATTTATGAGGAAAAAATCTCTCCCTCACTCGCTGCAAGTAACGAGCTCCCCTCTCCCCATTATTTCGACTGCCGTCATTTTGTGGTTTTTCACAAACAATGCTCCAGATTTGGATTCCATATCTGGTTTGCCATTACGGTTAAGTCATTTGCAGGAAAAACAGTGTGGTCAAGTCATTCAGAATTTTTACCTCGGTGTGTGAACCGTTTAATTTGATATTCTTTACAGGCTTTAACTGTAGATATGGTTGGATATGGGTAATTTGTGAAAATTTCCTTTTCTTTGATTTCTGTCTCTGCTGGCAGTCATTGACACTACTTTTTGTGCTGTATAATATTGTATCACGTTAAATCCTGAGGACTCTGCTACAACTTCTGAGATAACGAGTTCTCTATGATTCATTCTACAGCTGTTAACGGTATAAAATAATAGGATGAAACAGAAAAACAAGTCAGACGAAAACATTATTTTGGTCTTGATATCAAATTAGCTGGCGGCAGCATCTTGGGAATCATTATAGTTAAATGATTTGTTAAATCCCTCTGCTAATTTTAAGGCATCAATAATTTATTATTTCACCCTTTCTCATCAGCAAAGGTTAATATGCAAAACATTCCGAGAGCATATTCTAATTCTTAGCTGACACGGACCCTGATGTTCACTATTTCAGAGGCTATTTTCTAAAAATGCTCTAATTTATGTCACATCTTAGTGACACAGTGACATAAAATAGAAAGAACTATTATACACCCGATTTGTTTGTCTCCGGGCCAATTCTGCAAGTGACAGCTACCGCGTAAAGGTGAGGACAAGGAAATATTGTTTTGCTTCAAATTTCCGAGCATTTCTCAATACACTGTCCCGTGCGCACAAATAAATTATATAACAAGCATATTTTCCAGCTCATGGTTACTTTTCTCAAGGGGGGTGGGGAGGACGCCTGTAGCACCTAAGCTGCTTCATATGATTCTCACATGACCACCCCCCCCCCCTCAAGATCAAGCTGGGGTCTGCAGGGAAATAAGAGACATACGTGGAGCCTTCACTCGATTCTGCCTTCAAGAAATGTCGCTAAAAGCAGCATTATCAGGTTTTACTGAAGAAGCTGCATTTAAGTCAATAAACATAAGCCTTTTTAACCTACATATATAGAAAATATAGCAGCACAATGTATGCATCTGCTTCACATTCATCTCATATAGCTCTTATATTTTTTTCTCAACTGTCTGATGGACGCTCTTCATCTAGAGCCGGCGTTCCAGAACCTTACAAATCCATCAAACATCAAAACAAAGGTTCCTGACTTTCAAGAAAAGTCAAAGTGGGAGATGTCGGATGCGTTCAAACGTTATGCGCACGTCCACCCGTGGGCCCATCAAAATTCATCCAAATGACAAGACCACTGCAGCCAGGCGGCCATTCGCAGTTGGTATAATAATTCGTGACACAGGCTAACGTCTGATCCTGTTCTGATCAAATTTACACAGGAGCATCATATGACGAAATGCACACACTAACACAGGCGGTAGAGTCACACACACACCCATGCTCTCATGTGTGTGGAACATCTTCACAACAAGTACCATCGAAATCAGCCTTGGGGGGGAAAAAAAAAACAAAAAAAAAACACCAAACACATGGCTTAAGGTTCATTTATTCTCCGGATAGGGCCAAAAGTAGATCATTTTAAAAAAACTACATGATGTCACTATCCACATACTTCCATTTGTACTTCTCATTATTGTTCAATAAAGTAAAAAAAAAAACTAAAAAAAAAAAAAACCTTCTCATGTATGTTAAGCAGTACTCCACTAGAGGGCACCACTCTGTGCCTTAAATTACCCTAAAGAGGTTTCAGCAATAACAAACATGATGACTGTGGTCGAGGTTTCAATCATACACCTTGGGAAAAAAAACAAAAACAGAAGGAGGCCAAAAGCGGAGGCAAGGACGGTGGCGGCCACGAAATAAATCAAGCCATTTGCAACACCTGCGGATGTTTGTTGCCTCACTGCTACATGTCCCAAACCCAAATTAAGAAAATCTGACTTGCTTCACAAGCATTGCACTTAAAACTCGTTCTTACAACTCCTTTTCAGCCTGTGTGCTGGGTTGCGTTTCCTCACAGTCTGCCCACAGTCCACTGAGCCGACCGGGATTCTCCTCTTTGTTGGGTTTGCAGCCGTTATGTTTGTTTAAGGATGCACACGCCTGCCAGCGCAGTGCTTTTCCATGTTCCTCCCATGTGCTTAAGGGTGGTCAATATGTGTTTTTTCAGGGCTAGTCGATGTTATTTGAACAGAATTTGCAAAAAAAAAGAAAAAAAGAAAAAAAAAGCTTACTGCGTGACTCATATTTGTTGCCCTGGAGTAATTCGCTCGGGACGTGAGTATAGATGTAAGTTTGGAATTACGTAGCTTTTCGGACGCCTCGTTCGCCTCAGGTGCTCGCTTTGACATGATGACAGGTTACACAAGATTCCATGTTTTGCTGCACAATTCTGTCCATGTTTTCAACGTCAAGGAGATCATGGGACCCTGTATACACCCAGTATTTAAAGAGTGTGCTTTCATCGTAACACGATCAAGCACCTTTGACCACTGCAAAAAACACTGGTGACTGTCCATAGTCATTCATGCCAAACAGGTAATTCTCCTTTCCAGAGGAGCTGTTCTTTGGAAGCTTATCATAAGCTTTGTGGTCAGTCTCTGCAAATCTCCTGACTCGAGTACCGGGCGTGTTTGCAGGCAGCGTGATAGGCGCCCGCTGTTGCTAACTCAGCACAAGTGGAAGGTGAGGACGCATGGGTTTCAGCAAGAGTTGATTAGGGTCGCACCCAGCTCGGAACTGAAACATGCAATTTCCAACACAACTGTACGGAAGCGCATTGCACTCACGAGAACAAAAAACAATTAGGCACCCTACCTCGTACTTACGAGATCAAAATTATTATTTTTTTTAATCCTAGTGAACGCAATGCGCCTCGGTAGAATTCACATTTAGGGCCACGTTTTTTGTTTGTTTTGTTTTTTTTCCCCCAGGAAGGAGGGAAAAAAAATAATTCAAAATAAAAAGTGTAAATTTCTGGTGATTCATCACAGAGCATCTGCAATGCAGGACGTCGTTTCAGTTTTTGGGTGAAAGTAGCCTCGCCAGCTTTGCTGCATTCGGCACTGGAGCGAAACAACGGAGCGGCCAAGAGCGTCGCAATGCCCTTGATTTACATGCTTCAACCCGCATATAGTTCATCTTGAGACAAGAATGTAAAAGTTGACACCCTGCCATGTTTTTTTTTCTTTACATTAATTTTTCAACTTGTCCAAATGAACTTGCGTCAGAGTGTATTAAAGCTACACCATCAATCTTTCCCGCACTTCGACTCTGGACTAAGCAATGGAAATTTCACGTCACATCATCTGTGGCAACATACACTGTGAAACAAACATTTAATTGTGGCACAGATAGTACACATCATTTTTTCAGCGAACATTCTCGCAGCCTCGGCGTCAGGCTTCAGATTCTCGATCGAGTGGAGAGCTGTGTAGCAAAAATAAATCGGGATATCAATAATGGAAGTTAGGTCAGAGACAGATTTGGTATTTATTCCAGTCCATTACTCGAGTTTTGCTCAAGTACACGGCCTTGCCAGCCAGTGAGACTATGTAGCTAGCGCGGGAAGTCCGAGGACACGCCCATATTTGGTGGTCCATGGCAACTTATTACGGTTTTATTTCTTTAGAATCGAGGATTGATAGGAAGTAGCCAGCTGAACTTAAATGAATACTAGCCAGAGCTTCGGGAGAGCTCTGGTTCCAGTTGCGTTTTCCCTCTTCAGGGGCATCTATCATGAAATTTTAACGAAAAAACGACCAGACCGTGATGTATAAAGCTCGACTGTGCCGACCAACCAGATTGGCTGAATTGCGCTGTGGGGGAAAGGGGATTCAGAGAAACAGTCTGACATACTACATTATGCAAGAAATACCTACCCTGTATCCATCTGTGCTGTTAAATTACTCACAACACCCAGACAGATAAAAGAAGGCATAACTTCTCTAAATATATCACCGAGGGAACCACAATGCACACGCCCTTATATTGAGGGAACGCCACGGGTTTTGCATGATTGAGCCGTTGGGGCGATGCTAATGATGCAAAATGTATGCTCCCAAATTCCTCTGGGTGGAATCAAGGAGCCGCAATGCAAAGCAGCCAGAGATTCCTGTGGCGTAAGCAAAATGCAGGTGCATAAGTGATGGGCTGCGGCCTGCAGGCGTGTTCGTCATAGCACACCGTCAAAACTGGTAATAGGAAAGTAAAAAGAACAAGCGGCTGAGGGCTGTGCTGATCAGGCATCAGAGAAATAACACCATAGAAATACAACAAGAGTGGCGCTTACCTCCTGCTACACACAACCCCAGAGGAGCACACACCAGACTGAAGCAAGACGTTCGCCCCGGCTCCGAAAGAAGCAACAGGCTGAACATGTGGAGCCTTCAGACTTCAATGACTTCAGACTTAACTAATTTTTACAGGAAGGGAGGGAGGAACAGTGAGAGAATGTGTATGCGTGCATGTTGGACACACCACATGATCAGCCACTCAAGGTGTAAGTGTGTGTGTGTGTGTGTCTACATGTGTTCTTCTGCCATGGCATTCTGCAAGTTTGTTTAGTGGTTTGCCTCCAGCATAATGTTACCAAAAAAAAAAAAAAACCTCATCAGTTTTACCTACGACAACTTTGGTCATTCAGGTGATGGGAGGCTGCACCTAAAAGTCCAAAAATACAGACAGCGGAAGCATCTCAATGAAGCAGGTGGGAATATTTTAAACCCTATTCTCCCCTTTATGGCTTAAATGCTGCACCAAATGCATACAGAGGTGTGACGGTACACAGAGGTCACCGTTCAGCACTCAGTTTCGGGGTCACAGTGTGTCATGGCAGGGAAAAAAAAAAGCAATAAAATGTCCCAAATGCACAATTTTAAGTTTCATTTATTTTGGACAGATGTGGAAGTTAGTTTTTTTGTTTTTTTTACACCTGCTGTCAATCAGAACTACCTGACATGGTTGGTACAGCCTGTGGAGTGTCAAACTGCAGAGTCAACAGAGCTTACAACCACGCACGTCTTATTTCACAAATGGTTACAATCAGCTACAACACTGAGACGCATCTCTCGATATAAAAGTACAAAATGAATAAACACAAATTGAAACGTGTGCATTACTGTGTCCCATTTGTTCCACTTACAGTAGGAAATACTGCATCTAAACACTCAGAATCAGCTTTACCGGAAAGCTGATTCTTTACATTTCACTCCAGTTTTAACTGCTCACACTGTACAAGAATTTAACGCATAGCAAATACTGGAAAGCAGGTTCCTCTATTTCTGCAAACAGATCCTCCACTACTGAATCTCTACTACTACACATGGGTTCATGACTGTACAAATATAGATGTCAATAACACTGGTAATGCCTTTCAAATGCAGAGGCTTCTTAAAAACAGCAGGGATAAGTTGTTGAACTTCTTCTCTCTTGCCGACCTCCAGTGACCAGCACATCCGGTTGATCCCGTTAAATATGCGTTGGCATGTTGAATATGCATTAGCATGTTCAACGGCTCGCCGAACGACACGTCGTCCATCGCTGCTGGCGTCCGCAGAAAACGGATGTTTCCTCTCAGTGGTGATATAAAGAAACAGGCGGGTCTTCTCGCTTCCTTGTGTCACCTGCGCTCACCACTCGTCTTCTCTCGTTTGACGGCAGTCGGCAAGCTGCTTTCACGCGCATTAGCACCTCCTGGATTGGAAGGTGGCTACCGCCAAGTATGGCTGACTGTGCCATATGACTGCGTGTGCGGAAACTTGACGTCCGTACCGTGACAGTTCAGTATGAGTAAACATACCCTTATGCCCTAGATACTTTTGTAAATATGTGATATAATTATTACATCCTCTGCTGAACCAAGTACGAAATCAGGGATTGCAACAACAGTGGTTGTATTTAATTTCAATAAATTTTGTGGCTTAGAGTCGGTGTTACAACTGTACTCTTGAGACGTGATAAACGGGAGTGACGGTACAGCGATGGGCTTCTGGCCCATGTGGTCTCTGCTGCTCACACACACATAACGGCACAGCAGCAGAGAATTCAAAGTGAATTCCTAACTCACACCTGAACTTTGCTCTCCAGCGAGGCGCTGAAGAGCCCAGCAGAGAGCCCAGGGAACGCTCGGCTCCTGAACCAGTTTGAACTACTTGCCTGCAAATATTCATTCGAGTGGCATAATCACCACACAAATATGTCCAAGAACCTGCAACTGGCACCACAGGGTGTTCCTACATCGTTTTTCATATGAATAATAGTTTTGGAAACACATCCAGACATGAATGAGTTGCAGTTGCAGATTTGCGGGTACTAGACGATGTCGGCCTTGGCAGAGTTCTGTACGTTCTATCAACTATCTACTGAGCTTTTAACTGTGTACTCGGAGGCACTTTTAGTTGATTAATTCCAAGAAGGATTACAAATCTCTCCTGAAAGACTTATGTACATCTCAGTGAAGAAATGTCAGTCTTAACTAGGGTTGTCAACGTTTACAAGAATTTCTACACGTGTACACGTTGTTTAAAAATTTTGACCGCAGTTGCGCTGTATAACCAACAGAGGGCTCCGTCTCTCCATTCACAGACCTCAATCCCATTAATTCAAAGCCGTACAAGTAGTTAAAAGACAAACATTTATTGATCAAAGCGCTAAGAGAGCACATATCGTTCTCCTGAGTAAGTAAGTCTTGGTAGAGCTTTGACACCCTCGAGCTAACTGTAGCTCTGGAGGGAACTTCATAGCCTGGCTCTAGATATTTCATTAGCTTTAAAAATACGTCGTCTTCAACAGTTGACAAGGGCTGCATGTCGAGGGCCCCCATTTCAGCTATTAAGTTGTTGATAGCTTCACTCGACGCCTTGTCACGTTTGTTCGCCACGTAGTTTTTTTTTTTGTTGTTTTTTTTAATGCTAGGCTGTGAACCGCTAGTAGCATTGTCAGCAGCAGTCTCAGCCTGCAGCCTTTTCGGGTGTCTCCATTGCAGGTGCTTTATCCTGCGCTGCTGAAGTGAGCCAACTTAGTCTTAAAAAGTGTTACACTGAACTGTAGCTCCATTTTTTGCAAAAAAAAAACAAACAAATAAGAACAAAAAAAACCCTGCCACATGTTGCTCCGCCTCTTACTGACCGCCTTCGCCTCCACTGTCAAGTTAAAGTCACGTGATACGCGATACGTTGTTTGTGCAACGTAATGTGCCCCGTATATCTATTACATATGAGGATAACTGCACCCCTGAGAACATTTATTGTTAAGTTAATATTATCATCTTTAGCTTTCAGGCAGGATTCACAACCCTTAATACTTAATTGTTTGTGAGAAATGAACGAGGAGGAGGGAAAAAAAGAACGACATGCCGCGTCCACGGTTACTGATTTTTTTCTAAACAGTTATGATTTGCTATCCACATACACGTGTAGATATTGACACCCCTGTTCTTACCATTCTAAACATGAGGATGACCTGTGGCATACTGCAAGTCCAGGATGCATGTTTGCAAAGGGACTAAACAGGTATGATGCGTTCGGGTTCTAAACACAACACTTTAGGTTCTCCGTGTAGTTTAAGCGAGGGTGACTTGAGGGTGATCAACCGCAGCTCGAAAACAATCAGGCTAGCAACAAAAGTTAGTACATGGGAGTGTTTTGGCCTCTATGGCTTTTGAGAGAAAAGCTACCTGGAAAAGAGCTACATGGTATGAAAGCAAGCTAAAGTTTTTCAGGAACAAGTGATTCCTAACATGCCGACGTCTGATAATTCACCACAAGGACGCCGCTACAGGCACAATTTTGTTTCTTTTCCTTTTAGCGCTTTGCTCTGCTGGGAAATACAGCCGTCAACTTTCCAGCTCATCTCTCCTGTTTGTTATTGCTCTACTGACACAGTTGAGATGGAGGTAATTTCATCACTAGATTTCAATTATAAACACATAAAGTTGCATTAACAATCCTTTAATTGTCGCCCTCAGAGTCAAATTGTGAGGTGCTTAGAAGAGTTCCAGCCCTGAAAACCAGTAGGAGTAGGGAACATTCGCACATTGAGCAGATTGTGGACATTGCGAGTGCTAAAACAAACAGACCGGCCTGATGGTCGCCATACTCTGAATGGAAACTTCAGCTGCCAGCTAGCCACTTTCAGTGGAGTAAGGTTGCAAAAAATGTGTGTATGTGTAAATATATATATAAGTAAAAGAATGTTTGATTCTAAAGGGAAGATGAAGTGGATTTCTAGTTGTCAGCCTCTGAAGCTGTAGCATAGAACCAAGAGAAAAATACAAGGAAAAGCGAGTTCAGCTCCACAGCTTGTGTTAACACACACACACACACACACACACACACATCCTCTAAAACCCTTCTTATTTCTCCTGTATTTCTGAATAAAGGCTACCCGTGATGCTGTGGGTAAAACTGCACCAAAAAAAGCACTCTTGAATTTAATGTATTGCTCAAGGCCATTTTAGCTTACTTAATTTCAGAACGGAAAAAAAATAGCAACATATTCATGGTGTACAAAATTATATATCACTAAAAGCACACACACACACACACACACACACACACACTACTGGCTGGAGGTCACTCCAGGGATTCAGGATAGTTTCAGCATCTGTGCAGCTTTACATGACACAAATGATTAAACGCGGGGACATTATACACATTCATAACAATTCTAAAAATCACTCCAACCAAGGCCACCCCAAACACACTCCTGTTGTTAACGTGTATGTTTTCCTTGTCCCCCACTGTAATCCAGACGCAAACCCTGACCGCTTCTCATGAGGACCCATGTGAGCGCCAACGCTTTGCCCTTTGGCCACAATCGCTCTGTACAACCACTCTTCTTCATATGTACATCTAACGCCAGGAGGGTGTTTACCGCGGAATGAAAACGGCATTTATCTATGCGGCACCGTAAATAAAATGAGCAATGGCGCAGTGCTAGTCCTTGTGTAACATCTCCCAGGTTACATGCTCAAGCTGCAAGCCACGACTAGAGCAACACTGCAAACAAAGTGCAAAAATTTGGTAACAGTTTGCATAATACGGGGAAATTCCACAATTTCACTTAAGTCAGTTAATTTTGTCAGAAACGGCTGCAAAAACGGTTGTCTTGTGAGATAGTCCAAACGTTATAATCTGGATTGTGTCAGTCCGGTGTGCCAACTGTCCAGTGTCGTAAGCTAGAGACGTGTCAGCACTCACCATCTAATGAATGGTGGTGCTGGGAAAAATGCAGAACCGAGCTCGAGAAACTCCGTAGCTTCAATTTCTGAACGAGTTTTACTCGATCTACCACTTGCGACTGCCCAAACTTCATGCAAGCGCGATAAATCATACGCTTGCTTGATATTCATGACTCCACAGTTCTAAAACAGTACTTGAGCGTCATGTGGAACAGTATTATCCACTTGGCACAAACGGAAGCCAGCAGCATCCATGCCAAACCCGATGACATTACAGGGCCATCTTTCTCTGACTGGAGATGACGTGATGGAACAATTAATAACAGTACATGTTCCACATTGAAAATTATGTCCTGCCATCACGGCAAAGGAGATTTCATCAAACACGGCGATGAGATCATCATCAGTTTCATCGCAGGCCCGACTGACTGGTGCATTTTTTTGGTTTGATTGGGCGTTTTCGCGGCTTACTCAGAACAAACTTTGGCATCCCACGAAAGATCCCACACCTTTTTGAAAGCTAGCGCTTGTGAAATGGCAAAATTACACAGTATGTGCATAAATATTGGATTTTAAAGGGTAAATA
The DNA here is from genome assembly GCA_901007715.1 of Dactylopterus volitans. Taxonomy (NCBI): domain Eukaryota; kingdom Metazoa; phylum Chordata; class Actinopteri; order Syngnathiformes; family Dactylopteridae; genus Dactylopterus; species Dactylopterus volitans. The sequence goes on from CAAKHG010021851.1 coordinate 35,890, forward strand.
TTATGTGATGAAATGTATGTATAACGGCACGAGACACATCTACCTCGTTTACTACTGTGAGCCACCAATTATCTCCTCTTGTCCCAAAATAAAGCAATTTAAATTTGATTCAATCGGCAGCACGTTGGGCACTTTTACAGTAAATGGTGTGGACAACATTTTATGACATTTCCAAAACTAAAAACAAACAAACAAAATACCTGAAATAAAAAGTGGTAATTTCCATCGTCACATTTCAAATGACAATCACGTGACCAAAATGTGACTTCACTGACCACACAAGCTGTGTGAGGCTCACATAAAGAGATCATAAAAAATATGAGTGTCTGATTCCTTTGTTCAATTAGGCCTTTTCAGGTAAAACATGAATGGCAGACAATAGTGCTTTTCTCGACAGTAGAGAGGTGACAGCAAAAATGAAAAAGAAATTCATTAACATGCCAACTTTTACAACACAGCTTAAAAACTTAAATGTATAACCAAAAAAAAAAAAAAGCTTTGGAAGGTATATTTAACTTGTAACAATCACAAAACTCACTGGCACCCTCAATGATTAAATGAAAAGATTCAGCAGAGGACGCGTCGACACGCTCGGGAAGCTGCTGAACCGTACTGGGTTGATACCGAGAGGTGTCCCTACTATTTTGGTCATCCAAACTCGTCTGCATCGCGGGTGCCAAAAGTTTGGGGACACCTCTCATTATAACTCAGCACAGTCCAACAAGCGATCATTCAAATGTCTATAACAGTTTCAATAAAATTTCAACAAAAAAAGCTCCATTTAAAAGGATTTTTTTTATTGCATTTCATTAAGGCGGTTATTTTAATTCCTATGGCAAACACGAAGTGGTCATAATCTTATGGCTGATCCGTGTATTTTGCATTGGCTTTCTTCAATGAATGGACCCACTCAGAAATACGAACTTCTGCCTCAATCTCGAAGCATCAGCACGCAGCAGACGGCCCCGAGCTCCACCGGCGGCTCCCCATTAAGCCCAGCATATATATTTTTAATTATATTAATAAAAAGAGCAGCATGATTGTAGCGCAGCAGATATGAGCATCACGTGTGCAGCACGCGCTTCGCCGCTCATGTGAGACTGCTGAGAAAAGAACGTTGTCTTTTTTTCTTTCTTTTTTTTTTAAGACAACTAGTCCACATTGGTCTGGCATTGGAGGCGAGCCGTGCCGCGCCGTGCCGCGCTTTGCCGGGTCAAACCAACCACGCTGCGCTCCGCCGCGCCGCACGTGGTGCGGATAATAGCCCCCCCATCAGCCGCGGCTCTCTCCCCGAGACGCGGCACCGTTTTTCACCGCCGGCGCGACGCCGCGGCTCCCGGCGGCGTGCCGCCCCGCCAGCAGCCGAGCTGAACGCGGGCGGCCCCCGCGTCCCCGGCGGCGCGGCCGCCGCTCCGCGCCGAGCTAACGTTAGCATGGAGCGCAAGGCGGCGTTTCCAGCGGCTACGCTAGCTAGCAGGCGACACGCAGGAAATTAGCTTACAAGCCGAGAAACGCCAGCGATAACAAGGTTGCCGGTGTCGGGCCGGTGAGCGCTCCGAACGCTGCGTAACGGCGGACCAGGCGCCGGGTGAACCGCCGCCCGGTTCCATGTTGTGGGAGTGAATGATAATAATGGTTTTTTTTTCAGTAGTTACCTCACTCGAGTGCCGTGTGCATCTCCTCTCCGCTCGGTACCAAAAAAATCACTCCCCCCTCGCCTGCTTTACGTCAGCGCGCCAAGGGCCACCCATTCCGCAACGCCGTTTACGGATTTTCCGCGCCGCCCCGGCGAGGCCGCGCCGACTGTCTGCGCTATTGGCGCAGGCCGGGTGAAACGAGCGCTGACGTTTCTTTCCGCCAGATTTGTGTCTGGCTGTCATTCGGTTGTCTGGGGGAATTCTGGCCGGGCTGCGGCCGCTGATGCGGCGGCGTCGCCGCACAAAAACGTCGTCGATTTTTGGATTCACTTCCTCGAGCACAGTGAGCCATGGATGACTGTGACGCAGCTCCACTAACTTAGACTGACTTGGATGTAAAGGGTGTCATCAGACCTCCAAATTATACTTATTCTATTCTGTTTTTTAGTCCATCAGACTGGGAGACAAAAGCGGAATTTAAAAACTAGTGTTTTTGTTTTACCGGTTTTGAATTTGCATGCACTCGACAGCAATAAATAATGACCTCCCACCCCCCAGGGATTTAATTGAATAAACCATCACGTCCAATGTTAAGCGACGTATTAAAACTCACGTTTTTAGCCCCTTTTGAGGATCGACTCCACCTGGCGCGGCAGCGAGCGCGCGGTGAATCCCCGCGGCCTTGCAGCCACACGTTTGAATCCCATCAACAGGTCGATATGGCTCGTCGTGTTCTGACCGTGTGATTGTTGGGTTCCTCTTGTTTGCATGTTTCAGTGAAGAGAACAGCGGCGCCTTCGAGTAGCAGCCGAGATCAATGCAGCAACCTCGTCTATGTGCCAGCTTGTGTGGAACTTGGATTGAAGCGGTTTATCAAATTTATGTTAGCGACTCACTTTTGTCCAGCATATGAAGGTGAAAACTGGCACTAAACACAGAACCGCAGCTAAGGCTGATGGGGGGTATTGTTGCTTGTGCAATTATTTTGTCAGTAAGTATTGGACAAATTCAAATTTTGACCTTTAATGTGGAAGTTTGGAGCCATGGTTTCAACCGCCTGGAAAAAGACTGTTTGTGGATACTTTGTGAATTAATTTTCATTTTTATTATTCATTAAAATGCACATATTACTTTAAAAAATAATAAATTACATACAACTGATAAAAGTTTTTTTTTTCTATTTGCCAAAAATAGCCCTGTATCAATATGGATCATGTTAAAGATTTTATTCAGGCCCTGTTGTGTCTGCAGAGTTCTGAGTGAAATCTTATAAACTGCCCCGGTCATACTGTACATCCGGCAGGGCCGTTGCTACGACAAACAGACTTTTGTTTATTCTTATATATTTCACCTGAGGCCTCTTCGGGTCAGTCTAACACCGCCCCCCCCCCCCCAGACATTTAGTCTCTGTAGGACCACAGAGGTCCCACGTTGGTCCTATGAGTCCACGTGCAAATCTGTGTCAAGGGTTCAGGGCTGAGCGCTACAAGAAAATTA
>CAAKHG010021853.1:0-22352 GCA_901007715.1 Dactylopterus volitans
AGACGTGAGTTTTTGCCATGGTCACGCACAGGCGGAGCTTAGTCGCTTTCTTTTATCGGAAAACGCTCAGAATCAAGAGACGGGCTTGAACCAGAACATGCATGCCTGTGTGTGTGTGCGTGTGTGTGTACGAGCAAGAGCGTGTCGGAGATTCTGTCAGCTTTGGCTTAAAGCGTCCTGTCCCTTGCATCCCGACTCTTGCAGTCTAAACAACGAAGAATGACCATGGACTTTTCGCAGCTGCACACGTACACGCCGCCTCAGTGTGCACCAGAGAACACCGGCTACACCTACTCGCTCAGGTGAGACCCTCCGGTGGCGCCCTGCACCCGCCCGCGCCGTCGAAAAACGGCGGCGCCCGCGGCGCCTCGGCTTTGTCCCCGTGTGTGATATGTGACACCAGGGGGGCTCAGAATGAACTTGTAGCCATGTGAATTTATCCCTTGAGGTCAGTTTGGAGACTTTGTGTGTGCACGTTAATCTCAACCGTCACGAATAGTCCGATACTGATGAGTCCTAAAACGCAGTCGCGCAGTCAAAGGACACAAATGTGTTTTCTTCACTTGAGATGCAGTGTTGTGCTTTTCACCTCCTGAAGTTATGCTCCAAACTTCTGTGGTTGTGGTTTTGATGACTCAGCCTCATGATTCAGTTGGTGTGTGTGTGTGTGTGTGTGTGTTTGTATACTTAGAGGAGGAATCTGGGAGTCTTGCATGCAGTTCGGCACATTCTAAACGTGGTAAAATCATCTTGTAGAATCAAGTTTCCAGGATCAAACATTCTCTCTGATTGAGATGCAATTATTATTATTTTTTTGTGACACACTTAATTCCACGCTCGTCATGGCAGCGTTTCCCATCATGCTCGCTGTTTTTGAATTGTCTCGCGTGCTGGTCCTGACTCACCAGCGGAGCGCGGGTGTGGTCGGCGCTTCACCAGGAAGGCCCGTGCATGCGCAGGAATGCTGTTGTCCTCTGCTGCTGTCGCTGCCGGTGTCAGCAGAGTAAATCAATCGCCGCCTTTGCCCCCCCTTTTTTTGCTCACTTTCTAACTTTAGGGGATGGGAGAGTTATTGCATGACTTTTTGAGGCCTCCCATTGTTCAGGTGAAAGTATGACGGCGCCTCTTGAAAAAATCCAGTTTGAGCAAAGACTGTCATTAGGTTTATGGCCGTGTGGCGCAGAAATGCACCGCGAGTCGCAACACAGTGAAAACCTGCAGTCGGCGGGACTTGAGGACTTTGACCTCTTTCCCCCGTCTAGTTCAACAAGTTCAGGCTGCAGGAAACAAATTTTGTGACATTTGCATCCCATGTTTGATGTGTCAACATGTCCCACGTGTTTACCGGTCGACGTGCAGGGTCTCGCTGGGTGTTTCTCATGCTGTGATGTCGTGTAGTTGAAGCGAGCCAGAGTTGCCGCCTCAGGCTGATGCTTGGACTCGTCAGGAGTAAAGACACTCCCAGTACACCTAACACGGAAATAACCTGCTGTGGCACAGTCACACGGTGACGCAGCACAAGAAATTATGATGGAAGCGTCTTTATCTGTGACACTTGCGCCGTGGTCAGAGTGAACATCCATTCTCGTGCATAACGGCATGTCTCTCCCGCGCAGCTGCTGTCAACCAATCAGGAGAGTCTCACTGGACAGCCAAGGTGGTTGCACCGGTATCTGCAGTTTTTCCTGAACAGGAACCGTTAGTTACTTCATCCTCCTTTTCCCATCTTTTTATTGTCTATGTTCAGGTCATTTTTGAGACGTGACTCAAAGTATTGGGTAATGAAGTAGTCAAAGTTTAGTCGGTTTGGTTGTACCACGATGCTGCTCAAAAGTGATTCAAAGACAAATTTGATACATTTTCTTAAGTTGGAACACCTTAACACTTGATGATTAATCGACATAATCGCCTTTTTTCCCGGTAGCGGTTACCGTGGTACATTAGGTACACTGTGTGCATCAGCGCAACAGTGATTCTCGATAGCTGAAGCCTTTCAGCAGTCAGTGGTAGCCACCTTGACCTTGTGTTATCTTTAGTTTTACTGATTTTAAACTTGGCAAGTTTGTTTTGCTGCCCAAGTGGATGTGATGGCCCGTTGCAGTGTAGTTTGTAGCTTTAAAAAAAAAAAAAAAAAACGCTTACCATCCACCACCTTTATCAGCATCATGCCCTTCTCTACCGTAAAGCAAACCTTCTTGAGTTACTGCTTTTGCACTAACACTTGTAGTTAACACCGGCGTGATGTTTGATGGGGTTCTGATGAGCCGTATTTTAAGTTGGCGCCACAGTTTGGGCGAGCGCTGTCCCTCCGGAGTAAAGCTCCCTGGCTGGACTTTTCTTGACCTTGCCGTTGCGACTCCCCCCTCAAACCTCTGTCACGGCAGAATTTGTTTTTCATGAGCGGCAAAGGTGAAATATACCCTGTTTTGGTGTAAAAGTTGATATATTTGATCTCTGGAGTACTAGTACATTGTCGATTTTACTACATTTTGAAAGATGAAGTATAACGGAACACAGATGGTGTAACTTTGTGATGTCAGATCAGCTTTGTGGAGCACAATATGCGCCCCAGCAGAGTGAAGTCCGGTCCAGTCCAGGTGGCTGGTCTCACGAGTCTGGCACACACACACACGCGCATCTAGATGAATGTACAAACGCTCACTTGACGCCACGCTGGAATCTGCCAGGTAGACTGAGAAGCTGGGACAAGCTAATCCTCTGTCTGTGGTCAGCTGAGGAGCTATTAATGAACCTCACAGTCACAACGGCGGCCCCCACCCCCCACATCCCCGGATTAGACTAATAGTTTATGCTTCTTGACCAGCGAGGAGGTAGAGATCTGTGGTTTTTATTAGCAGGTCTGCCGCCGCCAGCAGGCTAACGATCCTCAGATCTCCTGAGAAGCGAATGCAAAGCAGTTAACCGGGGCCCTTTTCATGTCTCTGTCTCCGTGTGTGTTCTGAGTTATGGTGGCTCAACCTGACAGTCAGTATTTGTTAGCGGTCCAAAGTCTAGAAATTATTAACCCATGTGAGTGTCTGACAGCTGATTGTGTTTAGACTCTAGCGTGTGTGTACACTGTGTGTATGTGTGTGTCCAGCTTAAAATATGAGATGTGTAGAGGGAGACTGGAGTCAAGTGACCGAAACCGTTGGCCCATCTGTTGTCAAGGCTCAATGGAGTAGTGACAAGTTTGTAGCGCTGAATAGTCCAAGAGAGAGCGGGAGCAGACGCCGACCAATCAGATCCCGTTTCTATCCAAAGTCACAGAGCTCTGTGGACTGTTACAACCTCAACCGACAGTCTTTTGTTAATTTAATTAATATTGTAAATGACTTTTTCCGGGTCTTAACGTTCTAATCTCCACCCCTTCTAATTGCGATTTATACAGAGATTTGAATAAAAGGGACACCGCAAAAATTTTCGTGAATCCCACTGTTACTGCTCCCATTTGGGTTGATTAATGAGTATTTATTCTCTAGAGTAATTCAATTGTTAGATAATGGTCACCTACAAAATATATATTTTTTCCTTTTTATTCATGTATTTAAATACACAATAATGCAGATTTTCTATGTGATACCACTTAAATACTTAAATGCATATCTGAATTTTTAAAATTTAGTATATAGAATAAAATACATCGATGGAAGTACTGTTATTGGAATTAATGTGAAACCTTGTCATTTTTTCTTCAACTCCTTTGCTTACACTGATATTCATATATATCTTTTTGTTTTTTTGTCAGTTGAATTAAAGGGCGAGTGCATCACTAAAGCTATGCGGTTGAATGTTGAGCTGAACCCCGTCTAGCTGGGATAGATGGATGTGGCCCTGTGTTCACTGACATTAGTGGTGTCTGTGCTGCGTATTGACTCATATTCATATTTTATGAGGCTGGAATTGGGTCAGTGGGGCCTCTGGTGTAGTGTTTTTTCCCCCCACCAGTGATAACATGATACCAATAGTAGTAGTAGTAGTAGTAGCAGGAGCAGCAGTAGTAGTGATAAAAGGTAGAAAACTGAGCTGAAATACAAACAGAAAAGAAGTAAAACACAGAAAAATTAGTTAAAATTAATGGACATGAGTTAATGGAGCATATAGAATATACATTTATATGTTGCCCCTGTTTTATAAATGTAAGTAGTGCTCTTTAAGACATGGCTCAACCAAAGCACAGTGGCGCCGTGTGTTGTGAGGACACGGACAGTTGTTATTTGCGCTGTTGTCGCAGACGACATCTGGTCCGAGTGTATTACATCCAGCGAGTGCCAAGGAAACGACAGCAGCTGGATTTGTGTTTATATCCTGTGAGGGTCAGAGTCGACATAACACAGAAATTTCTTGCAACCGATTCTCAGGCCGAAAACACCCCCGGCAGCTCTCATACGCCGCATGTCTCCTCGCATGCGTAAGATATAAATCAGAAGCCGTCCTGTTCCTGTGACAGCCACACTTGTGTGCTGTTATATTACAGCATCTGTCTCTCAGGAGCGGCATGTGGTGCATGTCCAGTCTCCACCGCCGATCGGTGTTTGAAGCAGTCTCCATAGCAACCAGGGAAACAATGAAAGGGCACGCATATAGTGCCGCAGCATGGAGGGCGAAGGACGGCGACCGCGGCGAGAGCAGAGCGAAATGAGGATGGACCCACCTGGGGGTGTTGTAATAGAGATATGAAGGGTTCGATGGCAGACTCTCGGCTTCTCACCTCATGTAAATACAAACCGCAGAATTTCTGCTGTGTGGCAGTTTTGGCAAACAGGAAGGTTGAGTGTGATGTGCTCAGATTATTTTTTGCCTCCCACCCCCCCATCAACCCCCCATTCACCCCCCAAAGGTCAGTGGAGGCTCCCACAGCTGAATTCTATAGGCGTAGATTGGGGACAGTGTAGTTTCAGCAAAAGGGGAGGAGCTCCGAATAAGTTGTTGAGGAACAAAATGCCAGCTATTCTTAAGCCAAATTAGAACATCCCACCCGAGCGTCTAAATTTACTCGCTGCTGGCGCCAATCTCACCCATGGAGATTTAGATCCACGGTTGAACTGACTCCAGCAAATTCAGCTTTGTGCAGGGTTGCCTCTAGAACATGTCATAAGTGTGATTTGCATATCCGACGTCCAGCTTCAAGCTGTCCACGTTTTGCAATCCTAAGTTTTTTTTTTTAATGTTTTAATCTAGTTGGATAAGAATCTCTGATGGGGCTTATTTGAGATGTGCTGCAAACTTTGATGGCTGGTGAGTTTTTTGGTTGTTTTTTTTGTTTTTAGCATCTTTTTAATTTTTACTCCTTTTTGTTTTGTTTTTTTTTTTGTTTTTTTTAAAGAGTTTCATTAGGAAACAAGCACCATCCTCTTTGCTCTGCTGAGAGCGTGTAAGCTCTTTGTTGAGGCTTTGGTAGCCACAGTTGTGGTTTTGAAGCTGAGATTTACAGTCCACGTGGTTTCTATAATCTCTGTCTGAAGTGTGTGTGTGTGTGTGTGTGTGTGTGTGTGTGTGTGTGTGTGTGTGTGTGCGCGCGAGCAAAACCACAAATGGTAACTCCCCAGTGTTCGTTAGTTTTGGGGTGCAGTTGTGCTGCTCGTTGAGCTCACTGCAGCACACCTCTTTGCTGACCTTCAGATATGATCATAAAGTCATTTTGTTTTATGGACACACCATTTGTCATATTTTAAGGGGCGACGCAAAATTTTACAATATCAAGGTCTTTCAGTTCATCACAGGATATTTGAATTGGCACACTTTAAAAAATGGAAATTAATGATGTTCTTTCACCTTCACACTTTAACATCAGTTTATTTATGTACTTGTGATAAGCAGTCAAGGAGCAGAATATATGGCTGATGAATCAATGCATTCCTGCTTTTTTTATGTTTGCAATAAAATTCCCGAAAGGGATTCCGCTTTATTAAGGACTTTTTGGCAGCACAGAGAGTAAGAGGCAGGACATGAAACAAGGGTTCTTGTCCAACAGTTGGGCTGCTGACACTGCGGTTATGTGTTGGCATCCCTCATAAAGACGGTCTCATTAGTGTTGACAGTGTTCTGTTTGTCTAGCAAATTAAAAAAAAAAAAAGGTTTTCAAATATTTCAGCAAAGTAATTAAACTGCATCTTGGGATTGTTTAAAAGTGGGCCTGTGCATGAAAAAAACTCTTGTGTGTCATCCGCCTGCTTTGTCATGGGATCTTTTTTCTTTTTTTTAAATTTCTTTTGGCATAAAATATGCGAAGCAGACTGCAAGTGAGTCGGTGCAAAGTCCCTTCTAGTGGCGGCAAAACAAACCACAATGATACTTAAGGTGTAAAAGTGCCTAAAGCAAAGAAACGAGAGTTACTTTCTCTTGTCGTGGAGGAATTTCTCCTCTCTGGCTCTTCTGGAGTAGATCTGACAAGAAATGCAGACAAACTGCTTTTGCCATCATCGTTTTGGCGGCCGCTACTAACGGCGCATGAACCTCTCTAAGATTTCACCTCTGGTTAATCTGGCGACACCTTGATAAGAAGCAGCAGCATGTAACTTACAGATCATTGAAAGGCTCAGTGCGGCTGCTGGTTCTTGTCCCTTCACTCCCTGCAGTTACTTCCGTTGATGTGCTCTCAGAAGATTGCCGGATATCATTGTCCTGTTTTGTTGATGTCTTCTTAACGACGGCGCTCAGTGCCGAGCTCGCTCGCAAACTCCTTCCAAACTGAAGTCAGCTTGTGTTTTTTGCAGGTGAATGCTTTTTATGAGGAAGCAATGTAATATGCAAATTCCCCGCAAATGTTGCGGCTGACGCCCAGCTCCTTTCAGCCTCTACTGCAAATGGCTGTCGTCAACGCACTGTGAGCTCTATCAACATCGTATCTCGTTCAGTGGTAGACGGTAGCTTAATTGACATTTATTTGAACAAAAATCTTTGAGATTTTTGCTTTAAACCAGCAAATTTCCTTGTACAGGTAACATGATTTCGATAATTTCAAGTTTATTTTCATTGATTAATCTTGTAGTTACTTTCTAGCTTCATTGTTTGGTTTGTGAAAATTTTCCACCACCAATCCCCTCAGCCCAAATATTCTCAGTTTACTATCACGGTAAACTGTTGGGACCGACCAATATAATCACTCGACTGACAAAAATGTTGAAGCCATAGCTGTTTGTGATCAGGAGTTTGTCTGTTGGATCACAATAATTGGCCATTATGGTAATGTAGCCACCATTATTCGGAGTCCCATCAACCCGAACCCTCCCTGTCCGTCCATTGCATGTTGCTCAGCGGCTTATTAATTTCTGCTAAATGCATGAGGGGCGAAATTGAAAACACCGAGACTAATAATCCCATCTGATCTGTGTAGCTGTGCGTCGTAAGAAAGCCGGCTGTGCCTACTGAGTGTGGGAAGCTATCAAAGCTTAGTGTTATGTAAGGAGAGATTCCGGGAAGCTGAATGTCAGGATGGACGCATCCTCTCTCTCTTTCTCTCTCTCACTCTCGCTCTTGCTCTCTCACTCTCGTTCTCCCGTGCTCTCGCTCCATAGCACTGTATGCACATCTCTTCATCTTGCATCTTCAGCTAAAAGCGTTGTATCTATTTATGTCGCTGCTGTGGGCTGCTTCAGCCGCCCAGGAGCGAATGCCAGATCAATTTGGAAACTCAGAGCAAATTCTAAACTATTTTGGAAACGAATTTAAACCAGATTCCGGTGTTTAAACCAGTGATCCTGATCATTTCCTGGTCCTGGAGGGCCGCTTGTCACCATCGTCGAGCTCTGCAGAAGCCTGATAACGATCCGTTTTCGTCTCAGCCAGTCGTGTTGAAGCATGGGGGCGTGGGGACGTGAGGAATGCAGGGCAGTGGCTCTCCTGCACCGGGAACGAGGAGCTACGGAGCAGTTGATTGGTTGCTGGTCACAAGGCTGCTTAAGTGGCCAGGTAGAGCAAGAGGGTCACATTAATGTGTGTGTTTGTGGGTGTGGGTGTGTGTGGGGCTTCAGAGTATCCGAGTATCCCGACAGACAAGTTTGTTTCCTATACACATCTGGGTCTGCCAGTGCCCGAGGCACCGCGATGGCGACCCAACCAGAGCAAACTGCATCATCACACACTTGTATAAACTCTATTAGCATGTTTGTTTGCATATACAATCACGAACAGCTCTATTGCAGCTGTAGGGTTTTTTTTTTTTTTTTTTTTTTGAATACGAGTATCTACTATTGCATATCATCAAACGAGTTTCATGTTTCACTATATCACGAAATAGTTACATCTGTTTTTTGTGTTATTTTTAAAATCTAATACGCTCTCTACTGCCATTCCACAATGACTAAATTACGACAATCTCATTTCATGTCGCTGCTCAGTTGTCCTTGCACGGCCTTGTATGCTGGTGTTGTGTTTGCGTGTGCATTTGTGTGTGCGTGTGACTGCAATTCAGTACACATAGATACCTGGCTGTGAAATGAACATAACCGTCAGTGTGCAAAAAGTTCAGTGAGCCTTCTAGGTGCGGGTGCTCATCAACATACGCTCTTGAAACGAGTGATAGTGGTGTAAGAGGACACGGAGGTCACAGTTAGGCACACACCTCGGTTCTGGGGCCACGTTTCCGTACAACAAGCAAAGAAAAACCAAACAAAAAGCCCCGTAATTTTTTTCTTTTCAGGTTTGTTGAACATTTTTTAGAAGTTACAGTTTGTTCCAACTGCTGTTGGATTAGAACCCCCTCAGATGGTTGTTACAGCGTGTAGTGTGTTAAGCAGTAGACGGTGAACTAAACATACTCTCACATGAGTCACATTTTTAAGAAGCAATAGGTCACAGTCGGTGACAAAATCGAAAAAGCATCTCTGATGTTATCATGGCACACAACAGATAATTGAAAAATAAAACTTGAGTGCATGAGTGTGGGTTCCATTTGCTCCACTTACGGCCGGATATATTTAGACTTTCAAAGCTTAACGTGCTCTCACACAACTCTTCTAGCTCTTGTGTGTCATTTGAACTCACCATAGTTACTCTTCTGCTACTTGTGTTTTGGTTACCTTATTTTTGAGTCTTCTTCTGTGGTATGATGGCAGTTGGCAAACTGCTTTTAGGTGCATTGCCACTACCTGGATTGGAGTGTGGGTACTGCCATGTTGGACTTTGTGTACTTTTCCCATCCAGATGTGTTTGTTGTATGACTGTTTGTTTATTCTGGACCATGACATCCATACTGCAATGATTTGGTACCAATACGCATTTTCTTAACACCTCTACCCTATCGCATACTGAAATCACGTCGCCTTGTTCAAACATAAATACTGTAGGTCACTTTTTGGTGAAAAATATTCTTGAATAAGGCAATATTTGTAACTGATGAGATCACCCCAGCGTATAGAATAGATTAAGTATGAATCTTGCATTATATTCCTTGATTTTAAAATCAGGAAATCAGTATTACACTGCGCATGACTGAGCAAATAAAAAAAATCAACCACTCATCATTTTTTCTTTCTTTTTTCCAATCCATGATAATCATGCGTCCTCTTTTGACTTTTTGATTTTCTTACATAACTGGTTATTCCTCACACTCCTTTGTATATAGACGCGGACACATCAAGTATCGGCTTGTGTTGAGACTAATAGAATATATATATATATATATTTTTTTTTTTTTTTAATGGAAAAATGCCTATATCAGTGCCCTTCTGGTTCGTCACAGCCTGCAAATGCACTCACATTCACACTCGCTCGTAAATGCTGTGGGGAAGGTACCGCCTGGTCATGTGATCAGAGGAGAGCCAGTCAGAGCGGCGAGCAAGATGCAGAACGGGTTTGAAAGCAGATATAATTGGCTCTTGGCAGGAGTGTGTAATCCTCGGGGGTTTAGAGCCAGGGAAGCCCAAAAAGCAACACACATGCACGCACGCATGTACGGACTGCTAATACTGCTTCACCCTGAGGTCTCGCCCTGCTGTGCGCAAGACTTCTGCGCGCGGGCCACTAAGGAGGAGTGTGTCCCTGTGACTCTTGTTTCATTTAGCAAGGCTCCTCCTTTTCCAAATAAAGCGCGTTCAGTCCCCAAGCGACAGATAAAGTGGCTCTGCCCTCTTCGTCATTTGCCTCCTCCTGCATCTCAATGCTGTTGTTCTGCATGACTTCGGTCGAGCCACTGATGAGGGGGAGGAGTGAACATGGCCTGCAAAGAGAGTAGAAGCCTGTAGATGTCCTGCAATTGGTTTTGGCTTTTATTTAATTGTTGCCCTATGTTCACATGTGAGTACGATACAAAGAAAAGTAGCGCACTTTTGTGTTGAAGTGGTTAATATCAAGCTAGTTACAAGAGTATTCTGAGGAGGGATATGAAATAAGTGAGTTTGAAATGAGCTGCTAGCGGCGTTTGTTTGTTTGTATGCATCAGCAAAGAAGGTCTTAAAGTCTTTATAAGGGTTCCAATGGATTTCGACTGAATGTGGGCCTCCGGTGCGCTGCCAAGTGGGTGTGGCCCTGTGACTCATAGCTGCACGGCGAAGTTAATATTTACAACCGCCTGACTCTGCTTCCACTTATTGCTGGCTTTGGGTCGTCGTGAGTAGAGTGGAGTGGAGTTTCCAGCATACTTGGAGATGTTTTCTATGGTTGATTTTTTTTTTTTTTTCCCCCACAGTTTGATTCTAAAGCTCACATTGCTCCTGCTCTTGTTTGTTTTCTGCCTTCTCTGTGAGTCACTTCCTGTCAGGCCCATCGCCAGCTGCAGGGAACAACAGCCCCGATGGCTGTGCTCTCTCTGAATGGACTGTCTGTTTCTTTGTTTTGTTTTCATTTCAAAAAAAGAAAGCTTATCTGACTTGCAGAAGATGCCACAGGGTTTCCTCATATCCTCTTCATTTGACCGTGAAGGTCATTCGAGGCCTGTTTATGTTTCTGTTTATCATCAAATTTATCTTTCCCAAGTATATCCCTTAAACATTCCCTTTTTTTCCTGCTCCAACCCTCCTTGGCTCCTCCCACCCTGTTTCTCTCAGCTCCAGCTACTCGACAGCAGCATTAGAGTTTGAGAAGGAGCACCAGATTGCTCCCGTGTACGAGTCGCCCAGGATGTCGCGGCGGAGCCTGCGTCTGCAGACCAGCGCCGGTCACTATGGCAACGACAGCCTGGCTGATTACACCCAGAACCACAGCAGCAGCAGCAGCAGCTACACCAACACCAGGAGAGAGACACGGTGAGACTAGCATGGATGGCTCACACTCTAACCTTTCAGCTCAGCAGTGTATCAGTAAATATCCACTTTTTTTATGGTCCCCTCATGGATGTCTGAGTATGTTGTGACCTTCCATATTTCCCTGCACCTGTTCTCTCAGGACACTGCGCAGCAGGAAGCAGCAGTCCAGCTCCAACTCCATGTCTCTGTCCCTTCATCAAGCTGGCACGCCGAGGAAAACCCTCTCCTTCTCAGCTGTTAGCACCCCAGTCAGCTACAGCAGCAGCGGCGTTCATGGAAACGCCGCGTCCGATGCCTCCATGCTCACGTCCATCCTGGACCAGTCTCACCTGAGACAGCGGATGCTCACCACAACCACCACCACCACCACCGCTGCTTCTGGTGATGGAGTCTGGGGTCAGTCGTTGAATACATATACTTTCTGCCAAAAATGACACGTCATGTTTAGCAAACTTTTGAAGTTGCGTGAGCATTTACTTCCTTTACATTCAGCATTTTATCCAGTTTTAGGTTTCTGTAATGACTTTATTACAGCTTGCATGCACAGTGCTTCACAAACATGTTAGAAAACCACCCAATGTAAAGCTTCATATACATATACAGTATTTATATAGCAAATCTGTGTGGATGAAGTGTATAATGCTTAGCAAATTTATTAGACTACCGCCCAATGTAAGGTTTTATATAGAAGAGAGTACCTATGTATATTTCATTTTTACCGAGCTCTCGACATTTTATCATTTTGAACAAGAATGATGAATTTCAAACTGAATACAACTTTTTATACCCAAATTTGAGCTGAATGAATCAAGCAACAATCAACCACTAAAACTAATTTTTCTGTCCAGGAATGCAAGTATAACTATTAATAATAATAATAATAATGTTGTGCTTTACTGTTTTTTCTGTGTTTTTTAAAACAGAAATTCATGGATAACAATGATAATTATACGTTAGCACACAAAAATATCATTTCCATTAAAGAGCTTCTACATACTGGTGGATTAATTGTTACAGAGCCATAAATTATTTGGGTAATTACCGATGCTGTTAATTTAGGGCAGCTGTGGCATAAACATTAAATTGGGCGGTGGTCTAATAAATTTGTCAAGCACTTGCATATTATTGAAGCATCCTCAGGAGACTTTCCCACAGTGTCTCGGCCATACTGTGAGCCTTTATCACAAAAACAAATCTCACTTATCCATTCTGTCTTTGGGTATATAGCTTTTTTGACCCAACATTTGCAATCATGAATATTCATCGTTAAAGCCTGGTTAAAACTGGTTCTTGAATTCAAGCTATTGTTAAAGGGAAGGTAAATACTCTGAAGTCAAGTATATCATGAGGTAAAATGAAACCATTGACCTACATGGAAAATTCGGCCAAAGCAAAGACGAAATGTAATATTTAGCAAGTTAGAGGTATCGTATACTCACTGACAACTTGATGAGGCACACCTGTTCAATTGCTTGTTCATGCAAACATCATCAGCCAATCACATTGCAGCAACTCAGTGCATTTAGGCACGCAGACGTGGTCGAGAGGACGTGCTGAAGTTCAAACCGAGCATTGGAATAGAGAAGAAAAGTCAGTGACTTTGAATGTGTCATTGTTGGTGCCAGGCGGGCTGGTCTGAGTATTTCAGCAGCTCCTGATGTACTGGGGTTCTCACACACAGCCAAAAAAGAGAAGATATCCAGTGATGGTCAGTTCTCTGGCAGAAGATGCCCTGTTGATGTCAGAGGAGAATGGCCAGACTGGCTCCAGCTGTTAGAAAGACAACAGTTACTCAATTAAGCACAACCGAGGTCTGCAGAAGAGCATCTCTAAACACACAAGACGTCCAATCTTGAGGCAGATGGGCCACAAAGGCCTTTTTAATAGGTACACCTTACTAGAAAGGCGTGCCTAATAGAGTGGTTGAGTGTAACTAGGAAGGTAGAGGCAATTTAAACAGCATAAAATAATGCTTAATGAATTAGCCGATGGGCGCTGTGGGTGCATCAGTTAGGTGTTTGCTGCCGCTTCCTAATTAACCGACACTCATCTGTGGACTCGCTGTTCTTCCTCAGGGAGGAGCTCCAGCGCCGACCACGGTGCATCAAGCGTCAACGGCGACGCTGTCGCCAGCGCCTCAAAGTCTCACGCCACGCTCGCCAACGGTTACATCTGCCAAGACTGCTCTTTCCACTCCCAAAGAATGGAGTCCCACGCCACGCAATCTTCGTCACAGTCATCTTCTCAGGCGGCAGAAGCTTCCGCTGATGGCTTCTGCTCCTCCTCTTCATTATCGTCATCCCCCTTCACAAGCATATACTCCAGAGACAGGAGTCGGAGGAGCAAGACAGGTGAGACGCCGCGGCCCCTCTGAAGCATCATATTCGAATATCTGCAGGTCTCTGATAAATCCTGATCACGAGAATATAATCGGTAGTGGTGTTTCTCTCCAGGTGTCCTGATGTCTGTGTCTAACACGTGTGTGCGCCTCAGCAAGCGAGCCCTGGCGCCCATTGTGTCCTTAGTCACCTTGCTCTACAGCAATGTGCTCTGGCTGGGTTCAAGGGCCAAGAGCCCGCAAGCAAAAGGTATATAACAAGAGACGCTTTTGCTCTTTATCCATTATTCATCCCTCTGTTCCTCCAGTCTCTCTTTCTGTCTTGCCGGGTAACACTTTTTCCTGAGTCACGCAGCTCCAGAGTGAGATTAATGACCCAGGAGAACGACCGACCAGACGCTGATTTACAGATTTTAGTCTCGCGTCTTTCCTGCAGCTCTTTTGAAATCTCCCGTTGATTTCCATCTGAGCGCCTCTTCTTCATCGCTCTTGCTTCTGAGTCATGGTCCGTCTCATCCGTAACCTCGTTACCGTTTCCTCTTGTCAGGCCCACCACGCGTCTCTGTCTTGTTTCCGCTCAGGCCATCTGAAAGGGATCAGTCCGCCATCGTCCTCGATTCCCGCTCATCACGTTGCTTGTTTTTATGTCGTCTGTTGCAGTGACTCAGCTTTTTTTGGACTAACAGCAAGTGTGTGTGTGTGTGTGTGTGCAGGTGTCCTCACGTCATTTTCGAACTCCATGAGACAAGCGGTTTCCTCCAGTTTGTCCCAATTGTGGCAGTTAAAGCAAAGCACTCTCCACAGGATGATGCGCTACAGAGCTAATGGCTATGAAGGACAAGGTACCTCCCCTCGCCCCCTTTTACCACAAAGGGCAAAGGTCACGGGTCAAAAAGCCTCTGACCCCATTGACCTCTTCTGCTGCTCTTCTATGAATAAACATTCTCATCACCGCTTCTCTCCTTCCAAAACTCTTTAAAACTGTCGGTCTGATAAATATGTTGAACTCTTTGCTGTATAGTAACCTCATCATATCTCTTTTTTGTCTCAGTTCATCCAGTCCTCACTTTAACATTGTCGCTTTCGACGTCTGAAAGAGGAAGCGCATCAAATTGAAAACCGCACATCCTCCAAAACACAGTTGCATTTGGATAAAATTCCCACATAATCACTTTCATTTTCTATGGGGATTTCTTAAGCTCACTAGGCTGTGGGAGGATATGTGCTTTTCTGGGGCAGAATCAAAACGGCTTCCGCCAACTTCTGCCGTCAGTCAGTAAACACAGTTATCAACCAGAAAAAAAAGTGTTTTACAGCATATCCAGTTTTTAATTTCTGTTATTCTGCTGACAAAAGTCTTTCTTTTCTTTACAGCTGCAGAGGGATTTAATGAACTTTTATTCTGAGGGATGTTCTTCTGTCCTCTTACCTGTTTTCCTCAGATTGAGCTGCTCTTCGATTACATTTATTCTTCATCTGTCGGTTTCTGACTCATCTCTCACTCTAACATGATTGGGTTTTTTGTTTTTTCGCTGTTTCAAATAAATGTGTTTTGTTATATGTTGCAGCAGCAGTCGCTCATTCAAGTTTCTGTGGAAGCATGAACGTGAAGGACCTCGTGACTGAAGACACATCGCAGCTTAACCTCAACGGTTCCCTGTGTAAGCAGACACACACTCGCTCGCTCTCTCTCTGTCTCCCTCCAATTAACCAGGATTGACAGAGCTAATAATATGCGTGACCTGCGTTTGGCTCAGCAAGCAGAGGTTGTGTGAACTGCTTTAACTAGGCAGCAGCCTGTTGACCGTCGCCAAAGGCAGATGCTTCTTCTCTCAATCACGCCGGCCCCCCGCAAACGTTTCCCAAGTGCCAGTTCAACAGCGGCACGTCACTTTTAGTCAAACTGCTTTTTTTTTTGTGTGTGTGCGCTTCTTTTGTATTCATACAAATAGATTCAAGCAGATGATGCAGGAGGTCATGCAACTGTCTTCCCTCATATTGAAAGAAAAAAGACATGAACAGATTTAAACACAGATATGATGAAATGGACCATAGAGCTCCGTTCAGCAAATCAATTTTTATTATCATTTAGCTGCACATACAGCAGTACTGCAGACAAAATGAGACAGCGTTTCTCACTCGGATCCGAAAAAGACAGAGTTAAAAAAAAAAAATTGTACACCCACACAAACACTCATTCATCACTGAGACACTAGGCCATTAACTAGTGAGAATGATAATTAAATAGATAAATTGTGGATAATAAATAATGGGTGAGGGTAATGGATAGAGAAAAAATAAAATAAGCCAAAAGCAGATTATTTTAAGTATAAGTAATCTTAAAATGTGATTTATAGTGATATCAAGTTGGCCCCCCTCTAAAAAAAAAACAAAAAAACGTGAAGTCTACCATAAGTTACTGGCGGTTAAAATGTCTTTTTGTATAAAAAGTCTTTATTGATGTAAAATAACAATAAAGATATTTTTTCGGGGGTTAAAAGGGTGTGTTGTCAAACGCTTAGGTGTCATGTGCCATCACACATATTGCTGAATGCAGCATGCATGCAAGTGGTTTGTATTTTGGTTTTGTTACATGATTTAGTGTTGACAGTTCCTTTTATACTATTTCAAATTTTCCTTTGCTTTTATTATTTGCAGATTTTTTTTTTTTTATTGCTTGCAAACCATCTCAATGTGTTAATTTCCGCTTCTTCTGTGTTTTCTGTTCACCTGCCATCATTCCGCTTTGCACAGGCGATGACTGTAAGGGGAAGCAGTACTCTGAGACACACACCGTCCTCCTCACACAGTCCTCCAGGCCGCGGCGCCTGCTGGGGGCGCTGTGGAGCCTCTTAACTTACGCAGGTTGACGAGCAACTTCTCTTATGCCAAGACGACGTTTGACTCTGTCCGGTTCACGTTCATGCCAGCGTGGTTCGTCCGTGCCGCGATTGATCGATTGCCTTCTCCGCTGCTCCAGGTTACTGCCTCATGCAGCCGGGCTACTGCGCGGCGAGGGCCGGCAGAGCGCTGGGGTCCGGGGTCGGCTCGGCGGCACAGTCGCTGCTCTCGCTGCTGTGGATGCTGGCGGCAGCTCCAGGTTGGTGACACTTTGACCTCTGACGTTTGAAACTTGTTCGTCGCGCGCTTCTCTCCAAGGCGCCACGTCCTGATCGAGTTCCTTTCTTTCCTCAACGTGGCCAGTGAAGGCAGCCAGGGGTCTCCTGTGGTTCCTTGCCAAAGGATGGTACCAGCTCGTGTCTCTCATGTCCTTCCTCAACGTCTTCTTCCTAACGCGGTAAGAAACCCCAACCATTACTGTTTCTGCAACGCATAAAAGCGAAGCCTACAATCTCAAAGCCAAACATAAAATTGATTCATTCATTCATGTTCAAAATGTATTTCTGTATTAGCAGTCTCATGTCTTGAGTCTTTGCAGAGGAAAAAAAGTCAACTGAGATAATGCAATAGAAATTAATCTATGTTGAGTATTTAGTAGTAATGCAAACGTCTCGCACAAATTTTCAGGTATTTTCGTCTTTAGTAAAGCCAAATTTTTTCAGTGACAGCAACAATGAACTGTGATGAAGACTTCTCAAATCTTGGTGATCAAATGACATTTTTGGTCTTTTTGAGGAGGAAGTTGACAGTTTTGTTTCACTGACCCTTAAATTCTTTATGAAAGTGATTTATGTTGTTTGGATAAACATCATTTCTTCTCAACTCATAATGTATGAATAACAGTGCGACGTCAAATGAAACACCACAACTTCACCTTTTCAAAGACGCTCGTCTGAGACGAAAAGTTGGGGAGGAAAAACAATCACAAATGTAACTCTCATGCACATTTTTGTCCATTTTGGCTAATTTTTCCTCTTGCTCCAGCCATTTTTTAGCTCTCTTGGTGCATATAGTACAATTTTTTGTAAGAAAGTCTCTCGATACATTTTGGAATTCAAATTTTATTTTTTATACTAGATCAATAGAACACTGAAAATAATTTACTACCCTCTTAAATCATTAGACAAAAATGTCCATTTGCAAAAACTTTTATAAAAACATGACAGATTAATTTTTTCCTGCTTTTTTCTGCATCTCTTTAACACCCTCAGCCCTGCTAAAAACTCCCAAACATTCAATCATTTTGAGAATTTTAACCATTTAAATGCAAGTTTGATTACTTGATGCCCCTGTTGTTCATAAAAAAAAAACACACACACACACACACACACACAATGTGTTATTTCACATACAACAAATGTTGGTGGCTGAGGAATTTTTTTGAACAGCTTTCTTTGCAGAGATTAGCCAAAAATATTGAGTTTCTTGCATTACTTCTTGTGTAGCATCAGATTTAAAATTTACCAATCTCTTAGTCATGTTAGAATCTTCACAGGTCTGCATCTGCGCTCACACACACACGCGCACACGCACACACCTGCTTCTCATCTGAATCACTTGTATAGTCCAAGTCACGTAGCAGCATAGTACCATGAAGAATGCAGTGAAGGAGGAATGTCACTGTTTTTCTTGAGGCCACTGTCTTTGAATAGCTGTCACTGTTTTACTGTTTTAATGTTTTACTGTTTTATTGTTCATTTATGTATCATGTACCTGTTTTATATAGCCTCTGACTTTGTATGGCTGCTCCTTTTTGAGATTACCCATTCATGTAGAAATCTCAATGGGTAATCTCAATGGGACTTCCTGGTTAAATAAAGGTTAAATAAAAATAACACACATCAAAATGTGAGCGGAATGTAACATTTATAGGAAATAATCCACAAGCATCTTTGTAAATAATGATTGAAGATCTGGAGAGCACAGGCTGCTCTGCAGTCCTGCCATTTGGGTGTTGACCTTCCGCACTTGTGACTCTTGTTTCAGATGCCTTCCCAAACTCTGGAAGCTCCTGCTGCTTCTTCTGCCCCTTTTGCTCCTCTTGGGTGAGTCCTTCATCACAGGTGTGGCCCGTTTGGAGGTCATAGAAAAGTAGAGAAATGAGCCTGTGGTGGGGCAGTAGACGCTCTAACCAGCACACTTCCCCAGAGTTTGCTGCTAATTGAGCACCAGCGTATTCAGGTCAGCCTTTCCGGCCTTCCAGTGAGCAGCTTCTCTCTGCGTCTCAGTCCTGCTCTCACATAAGCACTAACACAGCAACAGAACACATTTATTGGTTTTTATTCATGTGACACCACATTGTATCCATTGAGCTTCAGCTTTCAGTTTACTTTGAGTTGCTTGAAAGGGGGAATTGGCTTAAACTAATTATTATATTAAAGTGATTGCATGTTATAATGACAATAGAAAAATGGCACCATCTGTGTTCCTATTAGCCCCATTGTGATTGATTTTGGCTTGATTATTCACACAAAAAAATGAAGGTTTGGCTTTATGGTGAAAATCAAAAATCAAACAGGGAAGGCACTGGCACCCCGTTAGCTTTAGCTATTGTTTGCTACTTTTAGCTGTACCCAGTTACAGAATGAGAGATGGTGGCACAGCTGAAGTGACACTGGCACCTGTGTCCTGCAATCCCGTTGACAGGAAAAGAATAAAGTAAAAGAGAGCACTCAAAAGTGAATACCTCTGCTAGTATTTCCTACTCAAAAGTCCACATCTGCATTTTTTCTAAACAATTATATCAGAGATTCTAATTTCAGGTTTCAAATTTCTAACTTACCTCAAACGGAAGTATCTTCTTCAGATTCCATGGTGTCCCCTCAGCAGCTGAACCAGTTTTCTGTTCCCCACGTGCAGCTTTATGGTTGTGGGGTCCGTCCACTGCTGCCCTGCTCGCCTACCTGCCAGCCATAAACCTAACCGAGTGGCGTCCTGCGTCTCCGCTCACCATCTTGTCCAACCTGGTGCCAGCCTCTGCTCCGGTTCCTGCCTCCACCCCTGCAACCGAGACTCCCGTGGGTCAGACGCCGGCCACCCCGGTCTCATATGCACCAGTAAGATGCAGGGAGAAGTTAATAAAGAATCGTTAGAGAGAGGACTGTCATTATTAAGTCATGCTTGGAGATGACCCCAGCACTCATTTCCACCTTTTGTCTCTCCATTCGCTCCGTCTAGCCGATCCTCCCCACAGCGGCGCTCTCCGCAGTGGACCTGGAGCGCCTTGAACGCGTGGAGCGCCAGCTGGCCCTGCTGTGGGAGCGGGCCCAGCAGAGCGACCAGAAGCAGGATCAGCAGCACACCGACGTCCTGGGTCTCTACGACAGCCTGAGGGAGAAGCTGCACAGCGAGACGGACCGCGAGACGCTGGGCCTGTGGGTGTCATCGATGCTGGAGCAGCGACTGGCCGTGCTGCGGGGAGACCTGGAGCGCGAGAGCTCGCTCAGAGCACAGGTGGACACGCCACGACCCTCACGACGGTCTGACAGCGCTGCGTCACAAAACTGAGGTTTCGCTTAAGAAACATTTCTCCTGCGTGGTTGTTGCAGAGTGAAGAGCGGCAGAAACTGCACCAGGAGAGTCACGGGGGCCGGCTGGCTGATCTGGAAGTGCTGCTCAGCGCTCTGGCTGCCAAGACCGAGGTACAGTAGATTCACTGCTCCTCCAGAAATATCACGCCTGCCGGATTCATAGGCACAGGTGGCCTCTTCTTCTGTGTAATATCACTGTTATCGCACATTTATCACCGTAAGCGTGCCATTGTTATGCCTCTGATTTACAATCGCTGTCCTTGGACCCAATATTGAGCTGCTGTAATTGGCCAGTAAAATTATTATTATTATTTTTTAAATGGCATGAAATTAAAGCTCACAGCAAATCTGTGTGGATGAAATGTCTAGTGTTTAACAAATTTATTGGACCACCGCCCAATGTAAGGTTTCGTATATAGAGTACCTATATATATTTCCACTGAGTACTCATCGTTTTACCATTTTAAAAAGGAATGAGGAATTTCGAACTAAATTCACCTCTTTAAAGCTAATTTTGAGCTCACTCAGCTTCTCTGAGGGGTCGGAAATTATCAAGCTTAACATTCGACCACTAAAACAAATTTTTCTGTTCAGCAATGCAAGTATATAACTATAATTTTACAACTTAATCAATAAATAATGTGCTTTACTATTTTTTTCTGTTCTGTTTGTAAATTCGAAGATTCATGGATAAAAAAAAATTGTTTTCGGTTAAACAGCTTCTAAATACTGGTGGATTAGCCATTGCATAAACATTCAAAATTATTGTGGTTTACAAATGCTTTTAATTAAGGACAACCTTACATTCGGTGTTGGTCTAATAAATTTGTTAAGCACTGTATATAAAGCAAGTAAATAGCAAGAATACGATACTTGATACCCGTGCAACCGTGGAGAAGAGTGAGAGAGAAAATCCAGACAAGCTCAGACGGGGAGAAAGATGGAACTGGGCATTTTTTTAAGCCAATTTTAGTAATGCAGTTATCCGTTTTGTGGCTTTGCTTCACGCTGAAGGAGGTGCAGCAGAAACAGCAGCAGCTTGAGCACACCAAAGAAGAAACGGAGGAAGAGGTGGCCAGTCCAGCAGCCGACTCGGCTCCTCTCAGGTAGCAGAGAAAACCGAAAAAAGGAAAAACAAAAATCACCCGCAGACTCGATTTTTCTCTTTGTGAATATTTCGTGAGAACCTCTGCCAAGATGACAGCGACTCAAACGCGCGTCTATCTTTCACTCAGCATGGGAGTGAGGCAGGAGGACCATGACGCTCTGCTGGCAGAGGTGCGGAGACTCGAGGTGGAGCTGGGCAGAATCAGACAAGACCTTCAGGGCGTCGCGGGCTGCAGGGGCAAGTGTGAGCAGCTGGACGCTCTGCAGGAGACGGTAAGCAACCAAAACACCGACTCGCTCTCTGGGCATCACGGCCGAATCGACCGAATCTACCCGTTAATTTTTGGGTTTTTTGTTTTTTTCTTCCTGGTTGTTTCACATTTTTTCTGCAATTAATTAATTTGGTGATCATGTTTGTGTGATTCCTCTTTCCAGATAACGGCTCAGGTGTCGTCGCAGGTTCGTAAGGAGCTGCAGGCGCTGTTCTACGGCGGCGGCGCTGCTGCTGCAGGCGAGCTGCCCGAGTCTCTGATCCACTGGCTGTCGGAGCGCTACGTCAGCACGCCCGACCTGCAGGCCTTCCTGGCCTCGCTAGAGCAGAACATCCTGAGGAACGTGTCCCTGCAGATGGAGCTTAACCGCGCTCAGACGCTGAGCGACGCCGAGTCCCACGCCAAGGCCGTCGCTCAGACGATCACCGGGACCGTCCACAGCGCCACCGCCACTGAGGGCCTGACAGAGGAGGTGATCAACGTACACCGGCTACACTTAGCCTCGTCATCGCTGTGCTCGTTCATTTCAATCATAAACTCAGATCTGGTTTGGGAGAAGAAAAAAAAAGCGTCATCAGTTTGGGGCTAAAGTCTCTAACTAGATGCTCTGTGTTCCAGCAAGTGAAGCTGATTGTCGGGAACGCGCTGAAGCTCTACTCGCAGGATCGAACAGGACTGGTGGACTACGCCCTGGAGTCTGGCGGTGAGGAAAAACCCCGTGCATCAATATCTGTCCATCCTGGGGCTCAAATGCAAGTCGGAGGGGATTAGCATGCTAGCCTTTCCATGGCGCGGGGCTGTGCTGCGATGTATGTCTCTTATGCAATGAGCATCCAGCATTAATAAGCCAGGTTAGAGGACAACAGGGTATTACAGGAAAAGCTCAGACTCCACGGTTACTGAGCAGTCTGCTGACCTACATGAGGTTCCCCTGCATCATCAGGGTGCCCTGACAGACGCACCACACACACACACACACACACACACACACACACACACACACCTGTGGGACGATCAACTC
>CAAKHG010021854.1:0-10387 GCA_901007715.1 Dactylopterus volitans
TGCACCGATGAGCAACCTTTTGTTCGAACATGGTGTTAGTTATGGACAGACTGTGACTAGCACAGAAGTCCAACAACTGAACACCACTCGGGTTCAGATCGGGCAGGCCGTTCCTCCCAATCACGCCCTTCCAGGTCTCACTGTCATCACCCACGTGAGCGTTGAAGTCTCCCAGCAGGACAATGGAGTCCCCAGTCGGAGCGCTGTCCAGCGGCCGTCCTAGGGTCTCCAAAAAGAGTGGGTACTCTGAACTGCCATTCGGTGCATAAGCACAAACAACAGTCAGGACCCGTTCCCCGACCCGAAGGCGTAGGGAGGCTACCCTTTCATCCAACCGAGAGAACTCCAATGTACAGGCGGAGAGTCTCGGAGCCAACAAGAAGCCAACCCTGGCCCTCCGCCTCTCACCTTGGGCAACTCCAGCGTAGAAGAGTGTCCAACCCCTCTCAAGGACTTGGGTTCCAGAGCCAACGCTATGTGTGGAGGTGAGGCCGACTATATCTAGTCCGTAGCGCTCAACCTCCCCCACAAGCTCCAGCTCCTTCCCCACCAGAGAGGTGACGTTCCATGTTCCGAGAGCCAGTTTCCATAACCGGGGATCAGACCGCCAAGGCCCTCGCCTTGGTCTGCCACCCAATCCACACTGCACCGGACCCTTCATGCTCCCCCTGCGGCTGGTGGGCCCACTGGGGGGGGTGCCCATGTAACCGGTTCGGGCTGGGCCCGGCCGGGCCCCACGGGTGTAGGCCTGGCCACCAGGCGCTCGCACTCGAGCCCCAACCCCAGGCCTGGCTCCAGGGTGGGGTCATTAATGTATATTTCTGTATACTTATCATGAGTTCATTGGGAAATCAAGCATGCTACATTAAAAAATACTGCCAAATACACCACATTTAAGGGTAGTTTGGCTGATTTCTACGGAACAAACACTATGAATCAGGCCATTAATGAGAGAAAGAAGCAATCCCAATTCTCATCTTGGCTCTGAACCCCGTCATCTGGTCGAGTGTCGGTTGGCGACTCTGCTTGCTCGTACTAGGAATAACGTTAGTGTTAGCTCTGGCTTCCATGCTGGCTGCAATATGTTTAGCATTGAGGTGATACTGTAGGCTTGAATAGCTCCTGTGATATGAAACATCTTTGCTGCACAATTTGCACACAACTGTTCTCTTATCCACACTTCCATCAGGGAGTTTTTTATAACTAAATATCCCATCCAGACCAAACAACGTGGTCTCATCTGGATCTTCCATGTTAACTTAATATGCTCTACTCAGAGTGGGGCTTTGTTGTCTGATGTCACTTGAAAGGCAAACACCGTTGTGCATTGATATGACTGGAATTTGTCCACCGAAAAACATTCTGTCGTGTGTGGAGTGCATCAGTATTGTGAGCAGTGATGCCCAAGTAGTTGTCATTGTTCACAGAAGTCCAGTGGTCCCCTGTGAGCATGACGTCCTTTTCTTGCCCAAGCATGTTCATCCTCCACTCACATTGATGCATCGTGTGAATTCTTGACATGACAGTTCCTCTTAAAGGTAGATTATAAGATCCGTCTCCCAATGCAATTCATATGATTTACCTCAGTGGGCAATAGTTTTTATATATCCAAGTAGCCATAGCATTACTTCTGACTTCCTGGTTATGTTAATTGCCCACGAGTACCACAGTCCTGTAACGTAGCCTGTCTTGGCCCATTGTAAAAATGTCTGTTAGGTTTTTTGCTTTGAGGTGTTATGTCAATGATAAATTACTTCTATGGTAGTTAAATCCTTTCAGACTGTGCAGATCACTTACTTTTCTCCAGTGACCCGTTGGGGAACTATTTAAGATTAAACTTTCCACCTGAACTTCAAATTTGTCCTTATGCAATCTTAGCCAAAACTATTTGGTGTGGCACACATCGTAATGGTCATAGCGCAGTTTCGTCATCTGTTTTCTAATGATATTTTTGGCAGCCGCATTAATTGCGTAAATTTACACACATTGCGAATTAATAGCATTAAAATGAAGCAATAGTGAACTACAAATATTGTAAAAAAAAATGTGATTATTTTGCAGACAAAAATGTATAGCAGCTTAACAAGAAAATGGAAAGATATGGCAGTTTAAACAGAGAAGCAGCTTGTAATATTGCACATATACAGAAAATGTCCAGTGTGACTGAATAGGTGGGTGTGATGTTATTGGGATTTAAAGAGTCTGATTGACTCGGGGGAAGGAGCTGTTGCACAATCTGCTTGTCTGCTGTTGATACTATGGAACCTTATTCCAAAGGCCAACAGGAATAACAGTCAATCGTGGAAGTATGGGGGGCTTTAGTGATATTTAGCCCAAGGTAGGCAGCGTCAGTGTGTGCAACATCCTGGATGGAAAAGAATGAGGTCTCATTATCTTCTCCACCGTCCTCACCACTCTCTGCACAGATCAGTTTGAGGCTTTGATATACACTTGGTCAGTTAGCTCCCTCTGCTGCCTCTGTAGAAAGTGGTGAGAATGGGAAGGGGGAGGTGTGTGGTGTGTGCTCTTCTAATCTGGCACAGAAATTGCAGATGCTGGTGTGCTCCCTCCACCAGAGAAGTTGTGTTAAGGCACAAGTTCGAGACTATGATCTGCACCCCCAGGTTCTTGGTGCTACTGACTAACTCCACTGTGGTGCATTGATGATTGGTGTGACTCCTTCACAATGGGTTTTTCTCTGGTGATGGTCATGGAGGTCCGATTAAAATCCCCTGCAACAGTGAAAACACCCAACGGATATGTGGTTTGAAACTCTTTTTTTGTTACTGCACTTGTAATAAATCCACATGGGGAAATGAATTCTCTGCATTTAACCCATTCATTTATGCATACATGTGCATAGTTAGTACACACATAGTAGCATTGGCTGTCATGGTTACAATGCCCGAGGAGAATTTGTGGGATTAGATGCCTTGCTCAAGGGCACCTCAACTATGTTGAGGGTGGGGGAACACTGTACTTCACTCCGCCCACTCGTTTTTTTCCTGCCGATACTGGGAAGAGAACCTGCAACTTTTCAGTACCAAGCCTGTCTCTCAACTTTTAGGCCATGGCTGCCCCACGGTGGTACAGTAGAGAACATTTAGGGCCTCTTTGTTGCACTAGCAGGGATGTCTATGGCTGTGATGGTAATATTGGTAAATTCCCAAGGCAGATAGAATCTGCATCTTCTAGTCAAAAACTTTTTGACTGAAATGACCTGAGACTTCTGTGGCATTGTTGCACCAGGTGTTATTAGTCTAAATGCACACACCACCACCTTGGAATTCAACACTGAGAGCACAGCTCCTGTCCGATCTGAATGATTTTAGCCCCTCAATGCTAACAATGTAATCAGGAATGGTTGAGTTTAGCCATGTCTTATGTTAGAATTATAGAATTATATATTTTTTTAATTATAGTTATAGGCATGGCAGTCTCTCATCTCATGTTTTGTTGTTAAATCCATCTTTAGGTAGTCCTAGTTTATTCTCCCAGGAGCAGACTTTGGCAAGCAAAATGTTGCATTTGGAATGGGCTACACTTTATCTTAGCTGTTAGTCCTCCATGGCTACAACGCCTCTGCTTACTATCGTACTCTCTCCTTCTCCTTCAAAAGTGGCCAGTGCTATAGGAAAACCCTGCTGCCTTGTGGGCTGCAGGATTTCATGGCGTAGCAGTTTGTGGCATATTGATGTGCTTAGAGTGAATCTGCACACAAAGGGTTTATTTGCTTCTGTATTTTCCCTGACATGTCACACTTCCACTGGCTGTCACAGACCTCCACTCTAATAGAAACCAAGAACTAAGAAAAGAAGTAGTGACTGAGCTGAGATTTGGATCAAGAACTGGTCCCATTTGAGAACCAGTTCTAAACTGTTTGACCCATTGGAGCAGCATACCTGTATTTTTTTTTTAATTCCCTGCAAAACATAATATACAATTTCCCCCGGGACTAATAAAGTATATATAAATTAAGTATACATTATTAATCATAATATTATATTTTTAATAGCAGCATCTTTTTTCTGACAGTTGCACATTGCAAAACAGTGTCATTGATGTCATGCATCTACACTGCTGGAAACAAGAGGCAGTAATGGCAGGAGGATGAAACGGTCCAAACTATGGCTTTATTTCACACAAACATCGCTAGTTGTAATGTCAGTAAAATGATAATTATAAATCAGTATGGTAACACCAGCAAAAAGCGATTCCAATTTAATGTGTACCTACTGTATGCCTCTCTTGCTCATTCTCTGTCCCTTTCTTGCCCCTCATATGTCTGTCTAAACATTTATGTTTAATTTTTTCATATTCTCCCTCATCCTCTTGACCTCATTTCATTTCACCTTTTGCATCACATATTTCCCATCTAATTAAGGTTATTAGGCCTTTGATCAACAATACCACTGCTACTATCTCTATCTGAATATTTTGGTATGTTCTGTCTGTGCTTCACAGTTTTTTTTTATTCAGGCTAGTTCAGGCAAAAGGCACATAGATATTGTAAAAAGGGAAGAGTAGACTAGACGAAGAGGATATGGCATTATGTGAAGGAGGAGCATTGTGTATGTGGGTGGGTGGCTGTTGCTTTGCTTTCGAGCAGTGCAGTTGAGCGTGTTTATGTGAGTGTTCGATCAACACCCTTTGGGTGGCAGCTCACTGTCAGTTAAAAGTCTGCTGATGGTGAACATCATTATGCAGTGTAGTGGCTGTTCATACCAACATGAACAGCAGATCCGAGCTGGAGTGGGAATCGTCTGGAAAAACTGTATGATTCAGGAGCCGGACCACTGCCAGTTGGGATCGAAGACCAGCCAATACGCAGAGATTGCAGTGGTGCTCATCGCCCTCCAACAGGCCGCCAGAGCAACAATAGAACAACTGGTCATCGGCTCTGACTCCAATTACGCCCGACACAGCTTCATCTCCTCACCTGCCTCTGTGGAAGAGAAATGGCATGAAAAACGCCACAAATAAAGAGGTAAAGAACTCTGAACTCTTCCTGGAATGCGACAGGCTGGTGACAGATCGAGGAATGAAGGTGTACTGGAAGAAAGTGAAGGGCCACCCCCAAGTTGCAGGCCCCGACAAAGACGGCAATGACGAAGCCGACCATCTCGCGAAGTTGGGCGCTGAACAAGGCACCTCCTGGCAATTTGAAAACTAATGGCTGCCAACGACCAAAATCTGTGCGGTAAATGCCATCACCCGTCGGCAGGCGAGAGAAAAGGAAAGGGACCCCCAAACCAGCATCCAGACCTTGCATTTGGGTCCCAAGCCCAGTGATACAGATCTGGTCACAATGCAAGAACGGGACCCTGACATTCAAGCCATCCGACAGGTTCTGACAAACCCCCCAACCCATGACACACCTCAAGCCCCTGCCGTTGCATTGGAACAACTGAAAGCCTTACTCCAGCAATTACCAAGTCTGAGAATCGACAAGGGACTGTTGGTGTATGTATGCGACCACCAGGGGCCGGTCCGTTGGGTCGTCCCAACTGATCATAGGGGGGTCATGCTAGCCCATGCCCACGACTCCCCCATCAGTGGCCATCGGGGCTATAAGGCTACGCTCCAGACCCTGAACCAAGTGGTCTACTGGCCTTCGATGACCCGTGATGCCAAGGCGTATGTCAAGGGATGTTTGACGTGTTGCCAGTTACAACCGTCAAAACCACTGAACCGCACCCCACTTCAGAACAGAAGGGTGGCGTTCCCATGGTCCCATCTCCAAATCGACTGGATCGGACCTGTCCCGAAATCTTCAAGAGGTAACAAGTACCATCTCACTGTCAGGTGCGCATTCACCAAATGGGTGAAATGTCTCCCAGCGCCCAATGACACCGCTGCAACGACTGCAATCCTGTTGTTAAACCATGTGTTCAGTCGCTGGGGGCTGCCCCTCTCTGTCGACTCGGATCAAGGCACCCATTTCACTTCAAGCGTGATGACAACCATGTTTGAAATCTTGGGAGTGAATGTCAGCTTCCATATTTCACACCACCCCCAGTCATCGGGCCAAGTTGAACGGGCTAACCGCACCATCGTCAACATGTTAAAGAAGTACGTGGGCAGTGGTGGAAAAGACTGTCAGCTTCCATATTTCACACCACCCCCAGTCATCGGGCCAAGTTGAACGGGCTAACCGCACCATCGTCAACATGTTAAAGAAGTACGTGGGCAGTGGTGGAAAAGACTGGGACATGAAGCTCCCCCTGGTGTTGATGGCCATCCGGTCCACCCCACACTGTACCACGGGAGTCACACCCTTTGAGATGATGACGGGAAGAGAGATGACCCTCCCATTACATCTCCTGTACCGCCCGGAGGATGTCAGTGTTGCAACGGCCTACACAGCACATCAATACGTGACAGACTTGCGCAACCATCTGCAGTCTACCTTTGCACAGGCTCAAAAGAACATGGAAGCCAGCGTGAAGGGATCCAAAGCCTACTATGACAGGAAAATGTCTCACCATGAGTATCAAGTAGGCGACAAGGTCTTTCTCTTCACGTTCGCTTCACCAACCGGCATCTCGAAGAAGTTCCTACCCCGCTGGACAGGCCCCTTTGAGATTGTAGGAAAACTCAACCCGGTAGCCTACCGCATTAGGGTCTCAAAACCTAGCCAGGCACCGTCATACAAGTGGGTACATTCAAACCAGATAAAACCCTTCACACCGTTCGCTCTCACCAAGGAGCAAAAGAGAAGCCCATCAAAGAAAGGGGAAGAGGGAGGCGCTACACCGTAAAACCATCCTACCGACTGCATGCTATGCACGCCCACATTAGCATGTTGTAAACCTAACCCTCCCCCCGCCCCAACGTAGAACAATCTTGGCCTACATCATGTACAGACATATACAAAAACTTCAGGCCAAGCTGGACGCAATCCGTCTCGTGCCGCCCCGATTCAACCGTCAGTCCACTTGAATCGCTTACTCCCACAAGGTCCAACTAAGAGACAGCCCATAACTAACCACTTTTAACCTCCTTGCTTCTTCCTTATCTTTTGTGGTTATTTTTCTCTTAGTCATGTGTAATCAAGTGTATTGTGTGAATTTAGTCAGTTAGTGTAGTTAGATGTCTGCCCAGAGATAGCCTCAGTTAACTGCCCAGATGCTAGAGCTTCTATCAAGTTACTGAATTGCATGGACTGTGACTTTCATTTGACTCACAGGAAATATGGATGATGAACCTGGGTGTCATTCAGCCTAATGAACTTTTCGGCCCTAGGTCGATCCGAAGACTGTGACCCATAACCCACTCTTCAGATCAAAGGGGGGAATGTAGTGCCTCAACAGCATCATACAGTGAGGCCTACATGTATCTTCAAAAGCCTGAGGATACACGTGCCCTTAAACAAAGAGAACAAAGAACTCGGCCGCAACCCCCAACACACGGGCTGGTCCCTCATCCAGTCAGCCAAACAACCGCGCCCTTGCACCTGCAACCTGAGCTGACCAGCTGACCAGTCCACACCATTCTGTACCTCAACTGGCCAAAATCCAATTAGATCAGCCCAAAACTGTGACATCATGTCAAGGTTTATAAACCTGTAACACGCAAACTCACCGCTTCTGGTCCGGCTTCCGCTGACAACGCGTCTCCGCTCCGTTAGAAGTGATCCTCACTGCTCCTCTTATCAGGCCGATAGTCCCGTGCGACGCACGTCTGCTTTGAAGGTAGCAAAACTTGTGCACGTTCCACATTCAGGCCTTCAGATCTTCCTCACTGGTCGAGTAGAAGTCCCTCTTTTTGAGTGCTGACCAAGCATGATCTTCCCGGTCCAAGACTTAGTTTCTCCACACCGGATGCCCGTGGATGCGAAGTGAGGTAGCGAACACAACCTGCCCACTTCAAGCCGAGGAAAAGAAACTTTCCTCGTGAAACCGATCCCCTGCTCCACGCCGGGATCCGTTCCCTCGCCGGAGACCTCCAATCCCGCCGAGAAGAAGACGGCCGCCATCGTCCACCCGCCGACGTCGCCAACGTCCGCCGCCGACGCAGCCACCGTCCGCCCGCCAACGCAGCCACCATCTGCCCGCCGACGCCACCAACGGCCACTCACCGATCCCGCCTCACCAGGTCAAAGGGACAGAGGACGGACCAACACACACACTCAAGAGTACCAGTAAGAGGCTCGTAGCTCTGGGCAGACGTTGAGTTAGAACTGTGTTATTAACGCGTTAGTCGGTCACGTGACACGGACCGCCGCGTCCGTTGTGAATTGTTATCGAGCATTATTGTGTTTGTTTCTCGCACGTCCCATCCTACCAGAGCACGTCCCATCCAGATCAGTGCTTGTGGTGATAGTTAAAGGCCCAGATTCATGCCACTCACCAGTGGGCCAGTGAGCTCTGTGTGTCACACTCGCACTGATTCCAGTGACCTTCGGCGGGACCATTGCTTTATCAGATGGTTCATTTCTTCACTTCCCTCTTTCCTTCCAACTAACCACTCACGCACATTCCCAACATACCTCAGGGTTGTAAATTTGAAACCCCGGCTCATTCATCTTCCCTCTTCAACCAACCACACTATTGGTCGACTGCGGTCTTGTCCCGCCTATTGATTTCGAACCAATCACGCGGTGACACCCGCCTTAGGCGCCACCCCCTGACTTCCAGCTGGGTTGGCCATCTTGATTGGCCTCGGACCCTCAGCCAGCCTTCCTGGTGGTGACCGCCATTTTGTTGTACTTCTGGGTACTCGGCGACCCCTCCCCTCACGTTGGGGCCGCCATCTTGGTTGTTCCATTGTTCTTCCGGTCGACGACGCCTTTTTGTCGACACACCCATACACACACACACACACACACACACCCTGTGCACTGCTGTTGTATCTGTTTGTCATAGTTAGTGAAGTAGTTGTAGTGAGTAACTGAATTTGCTGCATCTGTGAAGTTGATTTATGATTGATTTTACTTTTGTAATAAATGTGGTTATAACTTAAAGAGAAGTTGTTCTTGTTTTGCTTGTGTGCTGTGCTATGAGCTGGTTGACAGGGTCAGTGCTGACCTCTAGTTCCTTCGGTTCATTTTAAAAGCCAATATTCTATGAATATTGACATTTTAAGATAAACTTTGAGATTGATTCTATTTGTTTGGTTATTGGTCCGGTTTTTCCCGGTGGTGCCCCGTCCTTAATTAATTGTCATTAATTAAGCTTTATTCATTTTTTGATAATAATTAATAATTTTCTTTGATAATTATTAATTATCACTAATACCTCCTACTAAGCACAACAGCAGCATTGCTTTAATATGGTCCAATTTTAAAACTCGAAGTGTATCATTAACTTTGAATGAATGCAACAGATTACATCAAGCCATTAAAACTGACCTTGATTATAGTTGTTTGGCAAGCTTGTATAAAACATTAAGTCTGGTTGACTGTTAATCCCGATACATAACATGGAAAGTCCAAGAAAATTTTCATTTTTTTTATTTTAGCCATTTTCTGTAAAACATGCACTTCCTTCTCAATCAGCTCCACAGAGTAGCTTTATTTACATATGATAGAAGTTATAGAATGTCAGCTTCTATGTGCATGTGCCTCAATGGCTACTTTATGGCTACTTTATTAGGTACCCCTGTTCAACAGCTCAACAAGGCAAATATCTAATCAGTCAATTACATTGTAGAAACCTAATGCTTTTAGGTATGTAGACGTGGCTGAGACAACTAGCAGAAGTTGGAAGAATGGGAAATAAAGGTGATTTAAGTGCTTTTAGCATGGCGTGGTCATTGGTTCCTGACAGGCTGATCTGAGTATTTCAGCAACTACTGATCATGCAAAACCATTTGTAGGGTTTACAGAGAATGGTCTTGAAAAGAGAAAATATCCAGTGAGAGGCAGTTCTCTGGGAGAAAATACTTGTTGATGCCAAAGGTCAGAGGAGAATGGCTAGACTGACCACAGCAAGTTGAACCTTGAAGCAGATGGGCCAGAGCAGCTTAAGACCTTTTATTAGATACATCTTGCAAGTTAATAAAATGACTAATGAGTGTATTTAAATATTGTTGTGGAAATCTGAGTGTTGATCGGAAAATGAGGAGGCAGACACAGACACGCAAAAGACTCAGATGACTTATGTTAAAGTAATAAATTTACTGATATCAGGAGAAGTGACGCCAACAGAACAGCAGTTCATGTAGCAACACTGGCATCGATTCTGAGGATTCTCTCATACAGTTGGTGTATATTGTAGAGTACAGACTAGATTAGTCAGCACAGAATGGACAATAACTGACCTTGACTAGAATCTACTACAGTGGTGTGTGTCTGTCTGGCTGCCATAGTAGGACACTTTGACACCAGCTCACAGCTGCGAAGAGATGCTATATAGGGGAAAAGGTAATTTCTCTCTCAAATCCC
>CAAKHG010021855.1:0-10442 GCA_901007715.1 Dactylopterus volitans
AATGATTTCATGTCTGTTATTTTTAATTTTCACTTTTTAATCGGAAGCAGGAAGGCGAAACAAGGACGATGACATCAAAAGCGTCAAGAGACGGATGAATCGTCTCTCTCACACACACACACACACACACACACACACACACACACCTTTCTATTGCTATATTGTCAGTTTTCTCCGCTTTCAATTGTTATTGTTCAAAATGTTCCAAATGTTAAAAGTAAAAAACAAAAATGACAGCGTAAAATCATTATTGTGTGCAATACAAAACTTTTATTTTTAACAAAAATAGCACAAAAACGCATTGATTCATTTCTCACCCGCTTTTGGAAGCTTGAGGTTGCAATACAACTAAAATTCTTCAACTATATAAAAAGTAATTTGAAACTGAACGGCATCATATCAAAAACATGTTTTTTTTTTTTTAGGGATACCTGGAATATGAAATGATAACTTTTCATTATGAAGAGATATTGCAAGAAAACAACCTTAGCAGG
Source organism: Dactylopterus volitans (assembly GCA_901007715.1). Lineage (NCBI taxonomy): Eukaryota > Metazoa > Chordata > Actinopteri > Syngnathiformes > Dactylopteridae > Dactylopterus > Dactylopterus volitans. The sequence continues at coordinate 495 of CAAKHG010021855.1, forward strand.
TCATTTTTCGACCCACTTCTGCATCTGCGGGTCAAGTTCATAGGGTCATTTGTGAGCACATATGGAAATGTTCTTCAGTTATTAAAGTCTTGGGAGTCAGTTTGTTTGCTGTGCGCAAGTTGAATGAATGAATGAATAAATTAATTTATTTCGAACATGTATAAAAATAAAAAACAAAAATAAACTAACATTAACTCATTGTATACACAAGTTTGAAAAAGGAGTAGGAAGAAGTATACTTTTTTTGGATCCTACCCCTTTTTAACCGTATGATTTTACCTTATTGCTAATATTATATACAGAAATATTCATAAATTTGTAATATATATACACTTACGTTGCATCCATATAAATACTATATAAACATGCCTATTACTACACTATATATACAGTGTGTCTATATAGTAAAATATGTAGCAAATGTAATTGTTACATGTACATGTCTATATACAATATATATACTAAATATGCATAAATATAGAGATATACGCTTCATACATAAAAATATATAACTTTCCATATAATATGCTACATAAATATATTAAGCAAGTGTAATATACCTTTGTTTTCTTAGTATTCTATGTATTCATCACGCTACACACTCCTTGTAAACATGCTTCCTCTTCCATATATGTTAAAAAAAGTTTTTGTATCTCTCTTTGAGCAGACTGACGTCGGTCTGCGTGTTGCACTCGTGTTGTTGTTCATCATTTAACTAACAAACGTGTGTTTAAGCGCGTGGTTTGTCCGGACATGATCGTGGAACCGTGACCGCGCTCCTCCGTCCTCCGCCACCGGCGGACGCGCGGCGGCTCCTCCATCGGCTCCTCTCCTTCCTCCTCTTCTCCTTCCTCTTCCTCGGAGGCGGAAGTCGTCCCGTCCCGCGAGCCCTCGCCACCGCCACATCCGCGTGCGGGCGGGCGGGCGGCCCCGCCGCGGCTGCGATGCCTCCGTTACGTCGTCCCCGCTGCGTTACGGGACGCGCGCGCAGTAACGAGCCCTGCCGGCGGCGAGCGCGCGCAGCCTGAGACGAGCCGCCAAAGCGGCTAGCGTTAGCATCCGTTAGCACCCGGGCACCGGAGGAGGCTCATGCTCGCGGCGGCGGCGGCGGATGCGCGGCGGCGGATGCGGATGCGGACCTCGACGAGAGCCGAGCAGCGAGATGGAGCGCAGCCCGAGAGCCCCCGCGAAGGCTCGCGGCTCCCCAGGTAGCCGCCCCGGCCGACGGCGCCGCGGACGCGGGCAAAACCGCCGCCAGACCGCCGCTAGCTGCTCCGCAGCCGTTAAAATGGGGGACGCGCGTATCTGATGTTGGAGCCGGAAGGCGGGAGACGGGAGACGGCGGCGCCCGCCGCGGCAGACGGCGGTGGGAGGTGGCCGCCACCTTCCTCCGCGCGGTCGAGCGCGCGGCCAGCGGAGCCGGAGTACTCGATTACTCGAGTGTTGCCGAGTGTCGGCGGGGAGGGCGCGTGACTCTACGCTCCGTTTAAAGTGGAGGAAGTGCGCGTTCGGCGTCCCTGCTGCGCGTTCAGGGAAGGTTTAGCGGCGAGGAAGCTCCATTTTCGCGCAGGTGTTCAGCTCCTCGCCCTCCTGACGCGGCACCGAACCAAGTACAGCTAGGAGGTACTTGTACTTCACCCGACTGCGTGTCGAAGGTCAAAGGGGGACTGCCACCGCTGCGGCTGCGGTCGGATTTCCGCGTTTACTCGGGTTAAAGCGGTGTGACGGGCTCCGTCGGCGGTGGTAGGACCGGATCAGGGTCTCAGCACCGTGCTGGTGGAGATCATTCCATCACACTCAGGAACAAGCAGCTCATTACTAGGAGTTGCAGTACTCGATGGCGCTGCCCCACGACCGTACAGGGCGCCGCTGCTCCTTTACTTGCCTCTTTTTGGTTTTTCCATCAGGAGAAAAGTACCCTGTGAGACTTGTGTAGAACCCGTTTTCCTGGGTTCTCCTGCGGTTCTTCGGGGCAGCCGCGGCTCCAAGCTCAGAGAAGCAGCTTGGCCCAGAAAGGCTGGTTTGGTATCATCCATCGTTTCTCTCTTCTTCTTCATTTCTATGTTGCGTTGAGGATGACGTGACTGGAGTTCCACGCGGCGTCGCCGTGACGCCCGGTCACGCTGAAGCTTGGTTTATGCTCCTCCCCCTCGTAGACCCTCCGGCGTGGCGTCGCGAGCGCCTCCCAAACATTCTAGCCTCCCGGCGCAGCATCGCGGGCTGTGATTGGCCAGCTTATAGTACAACATTTCCGGTCTGTGACCTCTCCCGATCCTCCCGCCTGCTGAACCGCCATTTTTAAAAGCGTTTGAAATCGGCCTCGCCAACAACGGACAAACCGAGGAGCGTCCGAGGAATTGGGAAAAATGAGCCCTTGTACAACCAACCGAGGCTCCCTCGCTGTGGTCGCCATTGTCCACCGGGCCGGCGACCAGCGGCACGATAAGCTAAAACGCTAAACAGTCGATGTACGCCGCGGGTGCGCAGTGCCGACCCCCAGTGTTTCAGCTGAGAACCGCTCGGCCCGCGTTCAACCCTGACGCAGAACTTTTGAGAGGTTCCCGACGGCGCCGGCCGGGGCGGCGCGGCGACCGCGCAGACGCCTGAACCATAAAAAGCGTAAACCAAGATTTAGACAGCACCGCCCCCGAGAAACGTATCCGACGCCGGCGGAGCCGGGAGTCGGCGCCATGGGGTGATGTAACTCCTGGTGTAGCGACGAGCTGGTTATTAATGAGCACAATAAAAAAAACGCTCCCCACCAGCACGGAAGCTGAGTCGGCCCAAGCTGCCGGGGTCCCGTGTTACCACGACAACGTGACCCGGCCGAGCCATTAATCCCTCCTATGACTGTATCTGATGCCTCAATCCAAATAAGACATTTTATTGGCGTTTTGCCTTCAAGTGTCGCCAACTTCGAAGTAGGGACGACACCTTTTTACCCATCATTGAATTAAAAAAAAAAAAAACTCAAACAAATGCTCCAACTTTGATCAGGACACATTTCGTGGCCGCTGTGCTTCGGTTAGTGTCGCTAACGGTTCATTTGTGCATCCGCCGTTGAGTTGACGGGAAACGGATCGTTTTTTTTCCTGGTGCCAAATCGGTTGTTCTACATTTAAGACAATGTTGCCTGGCAACTCTTAAATGTCAGGTGTGTGATGGCGGTGATGTTTGTGGTGGCGTGTCTGCCCCGCCAGGGAACGACAGTAGCTCCGACGACGACGCGCCTCTCTCCAAGCTCTCGATGAAGCGACGCGGCGCCGGCAAGCAGTCGCGCCAAAAGGCACGCGGCGCCGACCCCGGCCGCCACCCCGACTCCAAGATGGACAACAGCGGTGAGGACGACAGAACGCACGCGGCCGCGTCTGCGCGGGTCGGGACGTTTGACGCTCATGCTGCCGTTTTAACACCCGCCCAGCTTCCGGCGACTCGTCGGACGATGAGCCGCTGATCAAGAAGATGGCCAGATCTGCACCAGCGAAGAAGACCAAGGAGAAATCTTCGTCCACGTCCAACGACACCAACGGGAAGAAAGCAGGTGGCTAAGCGCGGCGTCTCCGATGCCGAGTGGCCTCCCCGCTGAACTCTGACCTTCTCGCTGTGTGTTGCAGCCTCAGAGTTGAACTCGGGCGGCAGCTCCGATGGCGATGACGAGCCTCTGATGAAGAAGGCCGGAGCGAAGCCCGTCTCAGGTTCTCCAGACAAACCCGCCGACCCAAAGGAGAGGGGTAAGATGGCTCCTGTGCAGATGCGCCTGCTAGGGGTGTAACGGTTCACCATACCTGCGGTTCGCTTCAACTTTCGGTTTTTAAGTTTTAAGAAGATCTGGCTGTTGTCGTGGGCTCGTGGCTGCTGCGCCGGGCCGAGCGAGGTCTCTGTCGGCGTGATGTCTCTTCATACGCGCTAGCATGTTTGAGGCGTCGCCCCCTCGCTCCCACAGACGGTTTCACTGAACACAAACGACAAATAACTTGCGTCTTGACAACAACGCGACCGCCAGCCTCTTTAGTCTCAACTGGAAATCCAAAACGCCTCCATACGGACGAGCGAAGAGCCGCTGGAGGGTTCTGCTAGTTCAGGTTTGTCCGCCATCAACACGTGTGAGAGGTGATGCTGCGTTCAAGTGCTCCTCGTAATTTTGACACGCGCGACCAAACCGCAGTTCTAGGTGAGAAAACGAGTCACTAAATCGAACTCCTCTGAACCGCCATTTAGCTGTTCGGTTCAAAACCGTTACACCCCTCGCGCCCACAGCGCCGCACTCACCAACCATCGTCTCCTTCTCAACAAAAGAGGCGGCGGGCGACAACGTCAGCTCGGACGAGGAGCCTCTGAGCGAGGTCGCCGAGAAGCTCAAGTCGCGACACAAGCAGAAGCCGGCCGTCACGCCGCCCCGAGAGGCCGCCGGCGAGGTCAAGTCCAAGAGGAACGCCGCGAGGAAATATGGTGAGCGTGCGACACGGCGCTCCAGGTGCCTGAGGGGCGAGCTGGTGAACGTGGACTTTTACCTGCTGCTGGGCTGCTTCAGGTTCATTCCTTCATCTGCTTTGAGTCGTTGCTTTATAGTTCCGTCATGTTTTTGTACCGTTTAAGTTTCCTCTCCAGCTGTTTTATTAGTAAAAGGCTGAGCCAGGGACAAAGGTCGCACATTAGCCTCGGCTGGAAACCCGTATGAATGCATCTGTTTTGTATCTCATATACAACAACAACTTTGAGTGCATTTGACGCTGCTCAGTAAAACGTCTGAACATCAGATCTCATCTGAAAAGCCTCTCATGCATCAGACATGCGGCCTGTTTTGTTCCAGTCAGATATGCAGAGTCGTCCAGCGACGGCTCCGACGACGGGCCGCACGTGACGCCGGCGAGGAAGAGGAAGAAGACGAAGATGGGCGCCAAAGACAGACGACCCGCACGCGGCAAGAAAACTAAACCAAAACGCAGAGGCAAAGCAGCGAAAGGTAGGCGGCCGCGGGGGCGCGGCAGAAGGGTACCGACAGGTTTACAGCACAGGTAGATGATCTTTACTAGCGCAGCAGATGAAGCACTAACCTGTAGGATTCTGAAAGACCCTTCATCCTCAGACTACAGCTCGGACGATAACGAGCCCCTGGTCAGCCTCGTCGCCAAGAGGTCGTCGGCCAAGAAAAACGCAGCAAAGATGGCTGCCGCGGCATCGCCAGACAGCGCCGCCGCACGGAGACCAGGTTGGTCCCCAAAAACACGTCAAAAAAAAGCTTTTTCATTTGTTACCACCAGAGGAACGTGCTTTTTTGAAGCCTCTCATCCAACTTGTGATGCAGAGCAGTCGGACAGGAGCTCGGATGAGGAACCCTCGATCGACCGCACGAGAAAGACCCAAACTGACAAGGGGGCAGAACCCAAGATGAAGGGTTCCACGCCGAAGAAGAGGGACGCGGCCTCCAGGCAGCCCAGGAAGAAGACGACAGGTGAAGGCTTGATGCTACAGCAGACTAAGAAAAGGACGCCGTCTGATTTGCAACACAAAAACACATTTAAAAAACACAACAATGGAGATCATCTGCAGCAGCGTCACAAACGCCGTCGCAGTTCAGCAGATTCAAATATTTGGAAATAAAGTTTCCCCAACCATACGGCAGGAAGTCCATTGAATGTAACAGTATATTACACATCGAATACAAAAGGACGTCATGCCTGCATGTGGCCATCCGGCTGTAGAATTCATCTACAGTATATGCAGTATTTTACACACCACAATATCAAGGATTCCTGTAACTGTACTCATGACTGCATCATATTGATAATGCTCGTGTCTGCTAAATACTGCTCTGTCCCAAAGAAGTACTTTACATTTCAACTTCATACAGTTTTGATTTGTTTAGATATTGTTCATAGTGGGCCTATTGCCATTTTGTAAAATATTTATACTGGCATGGAGCAACTGTGACCTCTGGGATTAAGTGTTTCTGAGCTCAGCAGAACACACAGCTAGAGTTGAGTGAATAGCACGTGAAGGCGCCGCGCGTGTTCACCGCTCACGCGTTGGTTCATGCTCTCTCAGGCACCAGCTCAGACGACGAGACCTCGACAGAAGCGGCCCGACACCCACAAGTGACCAAAAACCTGAGGATACTGCTGGTGAGGTGCGACGGAGACGCCGACGGAGCCAGAACGCCACCGGAACAGGTACCGATCGCAAGAACACGAGCGCGCCGCGATAATGTCTCAGAACGAAAACACTGACCCTTCCTCTTTAACCTCCCACGACGCGGATTGCCGGCGGCCCCCACGAAGGAAGACTCGGAGGAGTCCGCAGAAGAGGAGGAAGACTGAGCCGCGGAGGACTTCAGCTGCTCAGACCACCACCGAGTTCCACGTTTGACAACTGGCATCACATCGTTCCCGCCGCGTTCAAGCACGTCTTTTATAAATGGTACTCACCTGTTCATTTAAGCACCCGATGTGTTTGCTCCCGTTCTTGAGTTCTGGACCAACTTTTGCAGATCCAGGTTTTATGTTTACATGAATGTTGTTTTTAAAAATCACCTTTGTGAACATGGACCAATCGTTCCCACCGATTAACCGCACACTCAGCATGTGATGATGAAATTCCGTTGTGTTGGATTAAAACTGTTTTCACTATGAACCTGGGGTCAGGCGAGTCTTTCTGCCGAGTCGCCCCCCCACCCCGTTTACATAACACGTGTAATAATTCATCCTGCTTGGACCGGTTTCACACACCAGCACAAACCCTCACAACACTTTCACTTTGAGTGAAAAGTGCCACTCCGATGTTTTTGTTTTAAAACATGAAGATATGCTTTGTGAACACATGAAAGACTGCTCACCCAGCGACATCTCAGACGAGAGCATCTAATCAGGTAAACGGGGTCAAAAACAAAGATGCTTTGGTTATATTGTGGGAACTTTGGATTAAATGTTAAATGTTCAGAATATTCACCGACTTTTAAATCCGTCTATTGCAAACGTTTCCCTTTAAGGTCCCTCAGTTCATCCTTTTTAACTGGAGCTTCAGATCTCGCTCAATTCAATTAAAAAGAATTAAAAAACAAATCCTGGAAGGGGATTTCAAAGGCTTGGTTGAGCAGCATACATGAAATCATACGTACTCTTACTTTATAATCCAGTAACTTTTTACTGCGCAATCTGGACTTTGTGTAACTGCTGTATTTACATGACAGTAAAGAGTTACAGCGCCAAAGCCAGATGCAAAATGAGTTTTGAAAATATAAATCAATTTTCAGTACACAGCAGTGTATGCATCAAGCCTTTAGAAATATTCATAAGAGTAAGTCATCACTGACCTTTGATGAACCAAGTGGATTCATTAGTTAGAAATTAAGATTGATTATCTCAAAATAGTGAAAAATTCAACCCAATCCAGAGTCCTGTAGCATAACTTATTGTTATTAAAGACATTAATTTTATATATATATTAATGTAAAGCATGGTAAATAGCTTTGTGGTTTGTTAAATGTGTACAAAAGCTTTTGAAATTTATATATGCATATAAGTAATAAAAATGGTTCCATAAACATGTTTGTGGTTTTCACGGTATTAAAAAAAAAAAAAAAACGGCTGTGAGATTGTGCTGAAAAAGAAAAAAGGACGGCAAACAAGGCAAGATGAACAATCCAAAGTGGTGACAAACGGCCAATTATAACCGAGACCCAGAGCATTAAAGAAGTTTATCATATTAAATTACTTGTAAAACGTTAATAGTGTAAAAAATAAATAAATCCAAATGGTCCTATGAACAGTTTGAGGCGTGAGAGGAAAGTGCGTCTTCCAACTGTCGCTGAAACTTCAGGCCAGTGCAGTTAGGCTCAACTCTTCTTCGCTGCTTTTTTCCCCGGTTCTTGTCATCGCCGTAACTTCCGCTGCGGTGCGACAGCGAGCGGCGGCTCCGGCGTCGGTCCTCCAGCCAACATCACGGTGCCGAGCAGCGACGCCGAGCAGCTGCGGGAGCGACGGCAGAGCACCGGGGGGAGAGAGCCGCGCGCACGGGCGGGAGCGAGCGCGAACCCTCGGCCGGAACGTCGCCGCGCGAGCCGCGCCAAAGCGGCGGGATTTAGCTAGCTGGCTAGCTAGCTAGCTGCCCGCCGGGCTAGCATGCTGCGGTCCCGCCCGGGCGCAGAGCTCCCTCTGGATTAACTCACCTCGTCATGAGCGGGCCAAGATGCCGGAAACCACAAACTTCGCAGGTGGATGAGGAAGAGGAGGAGGAGGAGCGGCCGCGCGAGCCGCGCAGCGCACGTAAGCCCGGCCAGGCTCGGCCAGCCGCCTCAGGCAGCCTCCCGCGCGGAGTCGTCCGCCAAACTTCTCCCGGCTGAAGCGTGGAGTCGCGCGTGGCCTCTACACTCTTGTTTGTGCTGCCCCAGCAGATGCGAGCCAGCAGGAGAACGCGGGGGAAGACGACGACGACGGCGGCGGCGACGACGGCGAGGGGAAGCGGCTGGAAGACGCGGGCGGGACAGAAGGTTCTCCACTCAAGGACGAGGAACCGAATGAGTCGGAGCCGTCAGTCAAGCGAGGCAAGAACCTGCGTTCCCCGCACCGAATCCCCGCGCGCGTCCGTGCTCGCCGCTGCCCGTCGCGTCCCTGCGCTCGTGATCGCCGTTTCTAGTTCCACGTTCTCTGCTTGAGGAGCTTCGCGACACTCGCAGCTCCACCGACTTCCCCGCGCGTCTCAATGCGGCCATTTAAACTGCAGGTGCTCCATTTAATCCCGGAAACAAGCCACGCCCCCAGCCCCTCCCTTCAGGGGCCACCTGTCCTCTGATTGGTCAGATCCCGGACGCCCGCAGGTGCGCCGGCAGGAATTTACTTCCCTGGATAAAGGAATTCCCGGTAGTCTGTGTGGTGTTGGTGTTTCCGGCGCCCCCGAAAGTTCTGGGGAATGTATTCAGATCAGGTTGTTGATGTTTGGGGTAAAAGAAACTGTGTGACAACGCTGCACTTCACAGATGTGGTCCTGGTGGAACCCTGAACCCTCACACATTTACGCAAGTGCCTGCATGTAGTTCTACTGTCGTGCAACTCGAAAAGTACTTAAAAATGTACCTGAATTTTGATGCCATGTCAACAAACAGGCAGATATTTGGTCAGAATTATTTTTTTAACAAAGATATAAATGAAAAACAAAGGTGCAAACAAAAATGTGCAAAAACAAGGTGCCATAACCTTTAAAACACGGCGGCAGTTGTGGTCCTTCAGCTCCTTATAATCTTGTTTAAGATTCTTCAACTTCTCCTTAATTGGTTTTGCCATGTGCGCTACATTAATTAACATACATTTATTATTCTACTTTTATTACCCTACGTTTATTATCCTATGTTTATTATTCTACGTGGACTATCCTACATTTATAATCCTATGTGGATTATCCTACGTTTATTATTCTACGTGGATTAATCTGCATGTATTATTCTACGTTTAGCCTCGCTGGCTTGCTGACTCGAAGTGGATGCTGAATGTGGTCTTCAGCTAATTGGCTCCAAAGATCCTGAACCTCGTTGTCCAGCCACCTCTCATAGATCCTCTTCTTTTGCTTCATTGTCCGAACTATCGAAACAAAGTAAAGCAAAGTAAAGAAATTAATAATTTCAAGCTAAACAGCCACTGTGTAAGTCAAATATCCATATTCTACGCTCCGAGTTCAGCATAACCTAACCCTAACCCTCACCTGTCTTCACAGAAGAAGTTCTGCAACTAATGTTTTCATTAAGAAACCATAAAAACCCTGATGCATATGAGTGCAATGACCAAAATATTAGGGACCCCTCCCAGTGTAACCCAGTACAGTCCAACAACAGCGTCACAAACTACAGTCCCAATAACAATCATTCAAACATGTCAACACCTCTCTCACACACATTCAATCAGTAATTCAACATAAAACTGATCTCCTGAAGGCAGTTAATTGCAGGGCTGTTGTATTATA
>CAAKHG010021856.1:6308-18122 GCA_901007715.1 Dactylopterus volitans
GTGGGGGGGGGGGGGGGGGGGGGGGGGGGGGGGGGGGGGGGGGGGGGGGCTGTTGGACTGCTGTGCGCGCAGCTGAGTCAATGGGATGCGGCTCAGATTCGGGCTTCGCTCTGAATTGTCCCCCGCATTGTGCCGCCGCATCAACGCCGCCGTGAACTTAGCGGCCGCCGTTGTCGCGCGCTGAAAAGGACGAGAAACCTCCAAAGCGTTTGCAGAGCCCACAGACGCTGGTGCCCGATGGGTTTCCTCTCATTATTTCATACAGCAGCTCAAGTCTTTTCCCAAGACTTAAATGAGCCCTTATGACTACAAATTTCACCACAGTGACATTTCCTCTTTATGAGTGTCTTATGAGCTCGTTTTTTTTTTCTTTCTTTTTTTTCTTTTTTCTTTTTTTCTTTTTCTTTTCGGACAGGAAATCTGGCCACGTCCAGAGCCCGAGTGACTGCTGCCTCCAGATCTCTGCCGCCGCAGCTCAGCTCAGGACGCACCAAGGTGAGGCCGTGGTGCAAATCATCGCAGCCGAGAGACATAATGCTTTTTATTTGCTGCTCACAGGCATCCATAAGAAACCCAGTAAAAACATGTGCTCCGAAGCATAGCCGCCACATCAAGTGACTACATTCGCTCCCTCGCTCATGGTGGTGCAGCATCGCCATCTGGGCTTTTTTGGTATCAAAGCCGTTTCTGCTGTTAATGGCCACTAAAGTATTGTGAAGTTTATTTTTCTCTTTGTCTGTTAACTGCGTCAACGTGCGCCAATCAGAGGCTGCAGTGGTACCGAGAGCGAAATATAATAATTCTTTGCGTAGCAGCTCTCAAGGAGGAAGACATTGTTCAGAACGCATCGCATATTCAAACTTAACGGACCAAATACGGCACGTTAAGTTTGTCTGAATGCGAGTTATTGCCAAGGTTTCCGACCTTCTGTCCTCCGGACCCTCAGTCCAACGCTTTCGATCTCACGTGTCTGTTTTACATATTTCAGTGGAAGCTTTGGTAAACTAATAATATCTTTAAGGCATATTTTCTTAAAAAAAAACAAAACAAAAGCTAGATAGTATATTTGTTTATTATTTCTACCGGCTGCACGTTTTGTGTTGGTCTGTGTTAAAAGCGCAAATAAATGGCATTATGAATTACAGTGGAAATCCCCTCAAAAGTGATTTCCAGCTTCTTCACTGCTTGTCTATCCACTTCTCTTTTCCTTTATTTACATGTTATTCGACGACATGTGCCGTACTCAAAGTCACCCAAATACCTATTGAAGGTAAGGCTCCTGTTGACAATTAAAAAAGAAAAAAGAAAAAAAAAAGAACATTTCTGAATCTAAATCTGTTTCCAAAATCACAGACCCGTCCCAAATTGCAAGCAGGCTTTGAAAACACACCAGCCACCGGATTCCACCGAGCACACAAACTCTCTCTAATGTCCAATCACGCTTCAGCTTTGCCCCTGTAACATCAATCACGGCCCGACTTTAGGAAATGTGCAAATCATTTCTTTGTTAATCGCCTTGTCTGCCACGTTCATCTAAACAAATGCTCGGCAGTGTATCTTCCCAGTCCGCGGAAAGAGAGGTCAGCATCTGCGGTGGGGAAACGGTCCTACTTAATCAAACCTACTTAGATATTCTTGAACTTGGAGAGGACATTTTAATAGCCGGTCGGGGTGATTGATGTAATATGTACGCCGCCGTGTTCTCAGTCAAAGTCGGCGAAAGTTGACAGGAACCCGACGCGGACCAAGAAAAGTTACCGCATCAAAGTGAGGCGACGGTAGTTAAAATAGTGGAAGTGAGTCCAAAATAAGCGTTTGCACTTCTGTATGATCAGGAAGAAAAAAAAAGAAAAAAACCCCGCAAATTCTCAAGGCGTTCGACCCCATGCACACACACACACACATACACACACACACACACACACACACGTCTACACACCTCCCATGCACCTCCATTTGCCTTTCTTTCTCTGTTCCGGGATGGAATAAAGTATTAAGATATGCACTTTGCTACATAGACTTACCATAAAATATCTATTGCATCATTAATTTTGATGAAGCCATGAACTGCGAAAGCCATTAGAAAGCTTATATTGTGTCCTCGTTAATACATCGTTGGGATGACTGTCTGCTTGTTGATGGCTAGTCTCATTACTCAGAATGCTCTGCAATTCTTCTGTGCCCCACAGCGCTGCACACTTATTCTCTAGATTGTTAGCTTTAATTGTTTATGGGGCTATGTTATACAGACGGCACTCTTAGTACAGCTGTGTATTCCCAACCGGCCCGTTGGGAGCAAGGGGACCTGCTGCAATAACACCTTCATCTCTGCGGCGCCTACCGAGGGCGTAAGGTTGCAAGTAAACAGCGCCCGTAGTTTGAGTCCGCCGCTCGTCGCCCGAGTCCCCGTGTGTCGAGGCGGGATGTTGATTGTGCGTGTTTGTGTTCAGGTGGACACCATGGAGATGATGCGTCACCCGGGAGAAACCACAAGCATGAGGAGACAGACCGTGGCCTCCTATTTCCGTGTAGGTTTTTTTTTCTTCTTCTTCTTCTTCTTATTCCGCCCCCATTCGCTCAACAATCTCCCAGCGACCAGCCCAGCGCAATTTTCAATTTCAATTCAGTTCAAATTTAAAAACCATAACTTTTGAGTTTTTCCACAAATGACTGAAGAAGCCGGTCGCTTAAACGATGGGAAGCGCGCAGCTGCGGTTCGCGACCTCCGGCCTCCGACTCTCGAGACCCGCTGCCCTCCGTTTGATTCCTCTTGTTTGCTTATTTCAAGGTTCAAGCTCGCCTTTATTGTGATTTTTGCGTGTACTGGCGTACGTAGAAAAACGAAATCCCCTCCTGCATATGCACATAAATACAGAGCATATGAAAGACAGACAAGAGGCGTCACATTAAAATAGAGCAAATGTGCAAAAATACTGTAAACACTGTATGTAGGCGCAAAATGGCGAAAGAAACACAATGAACCTGAGACACAATACTAGAAACAGGAAGACAACGATAAAACACAACTGACCACTGGATCAATAATATAGCAAAACTGGAGACTGCAGACCAAATGGGATTGTTACGATAATAGTTAATAATTCTCCCCAGAATGGAGACTTTACAATTGTAGCTGGTCTGATTAACCCACGCTAACAGTTCTCTTAATCAACATCGCACAATCTACAATATATATCATTAATTCCATCACTACAACAACACAACCCCACTTGCTCGTTTTAAGGCAGATACTCCTCTTGGTGTTTTTCAGTTTTATTGCCCCCATAAAAGGAGTTTTTTTTTTGTTTTTGTTTTGTTTTCTCATAACTGTTAGTTTGCTTTTATTTCTTAGAGGATTACTCAAAAGCTAGCAGATCTTAATGGAGGGGCGGAGCACGGGCCAAGGAAGAGCCCGTTAATGTTCGGGGCAGGTCTGTTTGATCGTGAAAAACTGCATTTTATCTTTTCTTTTAACATCGGCCTGGGCGGAGGTCCTGCGCCGCCGCAGAGTTCCCTTGGAGTTTTGATTTAGTTTCGATGCTGCTCTGCTGCCATTTCGAATTTAAATTCAAACGTCTTCTGCAGATGTTTCACAATAAAAGCCTCCCAGGTTCGCCAAGCCATTATTCTCTCTTGGCTCCCGGAGCGCTTTTGATGTGATAGATACCGAGGAAGTCAGGAAATTGCATTTACTAGAAAGGTGAACACAGCAAACGAGAGTAATGGAGGAGAACAAATGACGCGCAGGCTCCTTTTCACAATATCAACAAATATACTTAAAAAAGTAAAAGCCTTTCCCCGCATAAAAGCCCCAATAAATGTTGTTTCTCCACTTGAGGCAATTCCAGAATTTATTGCCTTTTCATCGCCATGTGGAAAGTGTTTAAAGCTGCACTATTACAATATTGTATTAATACAGTACAGGACTCTTAGCAACAGATCCAGAACGAACAATCACACAAGCCCTGCAGTTGACTCTCAATTTTTTTTACTTATTCATTTTTTTGCAGCTCGGCGTCTTTCAGTCGGTTGTTTTGGTTTTGTTGCCCTCAGTTTTACTGCTTTCGGTTGGCTCCCGTCGGCCATCGACACGTGAACATGCCCTCCTCAACGCGCACAGTTGAGCGTTTGAATGCAGACGAGTGAGGAGCTTCATCTGGAGCTCGGGGAGACCCCCCCCAACCCCACCACCCCAAAAAAAAAAGAGCCAGAGGAAAAATGAACTAAGAAATATGATGTTGCTCTGTTTTTGATAGACGTGTGAATGGGCGATTATTTGCCATAACAATTCACAAATATGCTAATGTTGTGTTTAGAGGTTGCTCCGCTGCCCCCAGGTGACGCATATAGAATCTAAAGCACATTTAAAACATTTTCCTCCTCTGGCCTTGGAGTATTTACACGTCACCAGAGTCCATCAAATCTTTATGTGTGTTATGTGAGGCCGAAAAAGCTCGGATCCGGACTCTGCTGGGACTGATTAATGCTGTCAGTTACTATTCGGCTAATACGCCGCTATCAAACACGTCTTATGTCTGGAAGAATCTGGGTTCTCTTTGAGGTGGAGCTCGCCTCAACCTGAAGGTAGACCGCCGGACTTGGAACGGTGGGGAAATTCAGACGGTGACTTGTGTGCGGTTGCCTGGTCTCTGTCGTGGCGCAGTACTCCCTGATGGACCTGCTGTCCAAGATGGTGGTGGGCCAGCCTCACTTTGTGCGCTGCATCAAACCCAACGACGACCGGCAGGCGCTGTGCTTCTGCAAGGAGCGGGTGCTGCTGCAGCTGCGCTACACGGGGATCCTGGAGACGGTGAACATCCGCCGCCAGGGCTACTCCCACCGCATCCTGTTTGAGGAGTTTGTCAACAGGTAAGAGCGGCGTCGAGATCCGCAACACCACCACCACCCCCCTTCCCTCTCTCCCATCCTCTCTCTCTCTCTCTCTCTCTCTCTCTCTCTCTCTTTCTCGGCGGCATGCTGACACAGTCCCAGAGACGGTGCAGAACAAGTAAGCCATCACACAACAACACAGGTTCCTTAATTAGACAGGGCTACAAGTTGAGCGGAGCAAGCGGCTGACTAATTGGCAGTCATTAGTGTTGGTGCGAGACTAAATCCTGCAGCTCTTTTAACTTGGTGGATGTTCCAGTCGGGTGAGGGGGAGGAAAGGGGGGGGGGATGTATGGATAACGCTCAAATGGGGAGGAACCGTGATTATAAGGGGTGATTTCTTTCCATTATTCATAAAGGGTATGTTCCTGAACTCAATGATCCGGAAGAGCTCAAATGCAGTTTCCCATCGGTACAACATGAGAACACAATGAAAACAAATTTCATCAGCCGGGCGGCCTCGCATAAGGGTTTGGGTTTTTCTTTTTCTCGAGCGCGGGACAGGATTTGATCGTTGCAGTCGTCCCACAGGAGACTCGGCATATACCTGCATTACCTATACGCGTGCGTCAGAAATGTGTTTAGCTGAATCTTCGGAAGAAATGGGAGGAAACTCGTGTTTGATCAGTTTTCCTTTGAAAAACATTCCCTCAACCTCTAATGTGGAGACTTTAAGATGATATCAAATTTAATTAACTCAGACTTCTGGCCTGTAGGAGGGGGGGAAAAAAAACAACTTTGAGATGATTGGTTGGTCTCACTGCTCTCGAGAAGCTTTAAGAAGCCGTTTCATTTGGAACAGCTTCCCCTTTTGCTGGTCTTGTTTTTTTCGAATTATTGATCACATCGGTCGCCCGGCCCGATAAGCGCACGCGTGCGTGTGAATACGAGTGTTATTCCCACTTCAGACCACACTTTAACCCTGCCACCGAATCCGTCTTATCCCACCTGAGCCCGGCAGAAGACGCAGCAGCAGACCCCGGAACGGCTAAACTGCACCTTTAGTGAAAACTGATTTAAATTTGTGCTCTCATATCAAAGGCTTGTCTGATGTTGCCAAGCAGTGCTTTGTATTTACCATCAAAGAAATAACAGGTATCAACAGGAATTAGAATGAAAGGCTGTAGATTGAAGCGAGGAGGGGAGTTCAAAGAAGTTTTTCTTCTTCTTGTTTGTCTTTTTTTTTTTTTTCTTTCCTTTTTTTTTTTTTGACCAACGCCGGAACACAAGAGATGAACCAGTAGTCATGGAGCCTTGATGTCCCAGAGCAAACAGCCAGAGCCACTTTGTCCTGTGCTGGTATTTTGTAAACTAACGAGAGGATCAGCGGACGGCCCCGGACAATGCGAGTGATAAACATGCAGAGGGGCTCATGCTCGGGCCCGATAGGCCGGCGCTGACGGGGCTTCTGCCGCTTGAAATAAGAGACGAGCGTCTATTCAAAGGAGCTCCAACAATGAGCCTCTGTGGAAGTCTCATGTTCCAGTCAGGCTGTTTTTTTTTTGGTGCCTCAGCAGACGATTTTCCAACTGCGGGCCCTCTGACGACGTACCCAGTTTGCACAGGAAAGGTGTTAAGAGTCCCACTGTCTTCCCCTGGTCAAGGTCGGGATGGATTACGCTCGTTCGTAATTCGGCGGGCCGGCGTAATTAAAAGAACATCATTCACACTGATTTTTTACAGTTTACACCGCGTTAACATAAAAGTACACAAAAGCAACGAAGTACGACTGAAAGGAACAGTCTGACATTTTGAGGAGAAACGGCCGCCTTTGCCCGGTCATCAAGAAGAGAAGGTCGATTGTCTGCGACAAACACAGCTGCTGTCAGCAGCTTGTCCTCTTTATACGCTGATCAAGCATAACATTATGACCAGTGCGTGTTCACCGTAGAGGGTAACGCAACAGCCTCGCAATAAATTCTCCCGCTGGGAGGAGTTTTACGCTGAATTCTTATTGAATCTGTTTGACAGGGGCGCTCACATATTTTACCGACTGTGTCCCTAATATTTTGGCCATCCCACGCATATGCATTATGGTGACAAAATGTAGGGAACACCTTTCAGTGTAAAACAAGGACAGTCCAGTAGCGTTACAAATAACACTCCCAATAACTATCATTCAAAATTATTTTAACACTTGTGTCTAGCAGATTCAATTAAAATTCTACATAAACCCCTTAAAGGGAGAATTTATCTGTGGCATAATATTCTATGGTAAACATGCAGCGGTCATAATGTTGTGGCTGATCGTGTACTTCGGTTCTTCCTCGCGTTGAAGTAGAACAAGTGCCAATGTAAATTTCAATGCCAATTTTTGCGATGTTAAATGGATCCGCTCCAAAATGCGGGGGGCCAAAGCTCCGCCCCTCCACCCAGTTTGAGTTTAATCTGGCCTTATTGTTGTTGTTTTTTTTGCGTAATCGTGCCAACAAAATGGCTGCAATCATGACATCGGTGGCGGAGCTATGGCAGATTTAACCTCTAGACATTGCTAGTCCTCATGCTAAGCTAACCTCCTCTGAGCTGCAGCGTCACAGTTACCACATGGACCCGAGTGATAACAATCTCCTCGTGCAGCTCTCGTAAAGAAAGTGAATTTAGCTCGTCCTTGAGGTATCACTTTCAAACTTGAAATGCTCCCCATCTGCAGCATCACCGAAACCGATGGGTTTTCAGCAGCTGCATTCATGTTTCACGACTTTACTTTATCTGCAGCAAATTAATTAACAGAAAAAATGAAAAAGCCAGTGTTAAATGCTGAACAGGTTTGACCCGGAGTTTAAGTGGGTCACTCGGCCCGGTAGATGGAGCCTGCTAACAAACAGATGCTGGTTACTTTGCGGTGGTGAAACGTAATCACATGATCCTTTAACTTTGTTCCAGGATCGCGGCTCACGAAATTTTAATGACATTCGATCGGCCCCAACTCGGCTCCGTACGTCAAATCAAGTCCTTCATGGCTTTTCTCTCGTCGCCCCCCCGCCCTCACAGGTATTATTACCTCGCGTTCCGGGCTCACCAGATGCCCGAGGCCAGCAAAGAGAACGCCGCCGCCATCCTGCAGAGAGCCAAACTGGAGGGCTGGGTGCTGGGGAAGACAAAGGTAAACGCGGCCATATCCTGAAACGGGACGGAACAATTTGAATATTCAGCATTAGTTAACATGCTAACCCGGACAGAACCTCCCGCCAGGTGTTTCTGAGGTACTACCACGTGGAGGAGCTGAACCTGCTGCTGAGGGAGGTGATCGCTCGGGTGGTGGTGATGCAGGCCTACACCAAAGGCTGGCTGGGGGCCCGGCGTTACCGCAGAGAGAAGCAGCGGCGGCACCGTGGCGCCGTGGCCATCCAGTCAGGTACGCCCTCGTCGATTTTGACTGTAAAAAAAAAGATAACAATGCGCACACACGGGGGGGCCGGATGGGACACGTCTTCTTTTATCGCCCGCCGATAAAACAGGTGCACACTTTTGTAGTTTCTTTAATGACCCCTGCTCCATTATGCGCGCGAGCCTTCAAAAAGGAGATGAGTTTGATAACCAGAGCTTGACCCAGCCGGGTTAAGAGCGATGCTTCACGGGAGACAATAAGACTTCAGAGGGGTTCAAAGGGATCCATCCCTCTGCCACCTGGTTTTAGCAGCGTTTTTGAAGTGGGATCTCGTGTTGTATGTGCTGTCTATTTAGTTTCACAGAGGCAGGTCAGCGATCTCTCTCGCACAAACACACACATACACACACACACACACACGTAAACACTATCTCTCCCTCTCCCTCCCTCCCTCCAGCCTGGAGGGGCTATGCTGCTCGGCAGAACCTCAAGCGAATAAGAAAGGCGCGGGAAGAGGCGGCTGTCTGCATCCAGTCAGGTAAAGAGATGTTTATATTTTACCTCCGAGCGCCTTCACACGCTTAAGTGCAAGACCTCTGGAATGTTTCGTGTAGCCCTGATTCAAAAGCGAGGAGGGGATGAGGGTCCGGGGCACCGCACATCTTTGTGAAACACCTTTTTGATCTCAATGAGTGGCCCGCGAAACAGTAATAATTAATTAATAATGCATAGAGGAAGGCTTTTGAAAGTTTGGGCAGCATTTGGTCCCCATGTTTCAGAAGAACAGTGCACGCTGAGATCCCTTTTTTTTTTCCCTTTCATCTCTTTCCCAGTAAAGGCAAGAGAGGGGCTTATCCCTTCTGTTTCCTCACGACTTCCTCTCTCAAATTCCTTGCCTATTACACAGCCCTCACATACCAGAAACAAGATGCCTTTTTATACTGTCAACCTTTTCATCTGAAATGTAAATTAATTCTTACTCAGTATGCCTTGACGAAGATCAAAGTGGGCACATTAACCTTCCCGAGCCCCCCCCCCCCAACCCCTCACACACACACACACCCCTCCCCCACCCCTCTTCTCCAGAGCCTCTCACTGGAGGACATGAGAGGGTGCCAAAAGGGGCAGGAGAGAGGAGGGCAGGGGGAGGAGATTTGGCATTGTTTGGCCTGGCTCTCCTAAGGGCTGCCCTCATCTGGCACACGGAGCATCTCCGCCGCCTGCACACCTTGTGTAAATGTCCTCCATTAAAACCCTTGTAAATAACGCTCCAGAATGGATAAACACGGCTCTGGTGTGAGGAGAGCCTCCCCGTCGCCGCCGTCTTTCTCCACAGAAACAAGCGTGTTTGTGTGTGGCCGCCGGGGTTCAAGGGTGGAGGGTGCGTGGGGGGGCGGTGGTGGTGGTGGGGGGGGGGAGACCTGAACCTGACATAAGTGGGGCCTCAGCCCCCCGGCGCAGCACTCCAGCACATTCACATTGTGTGTTCTCCGCAGCTTATAGCCTTTGAGGTGGGCTGCATTTGCATTCCGAAAATAAACAGATGCCTTTCAAATGCATGAGCCTGGTGGCGTCTCAGATCTCAGCGGGGCCTGGGGGGGGTTAGAGGGGTGGGGAGGGTGGTTGTCGGTGGTGGTGGTGGGGATGGCGGAGGTGGGGGGGGGCTGGGGTGGGGGACGCGCTCACCATCGATCAGACTAGACCATGCAAAATAGAAGCGTAGCTCAACAATGTGCTTGAGCTCCTCTTTTTTTCCTGCGCGTATGATTTTACAAGGAAAACACAAAAGCCCGTGGAAGGAGTCAGTCAGCGGGCGCTGTTTACCATCCGTCGCGGGCCAGCGTGGCTCAGCAGTCGCGCATTTCCCCTCAGCTCCGCTCCGCTCCTTGAAAAAAATCCCCCCCCCCACCACCCGTTTTCTTTTTTTTTTAAACATCTCCTGCCAGTAATCGCCGTGTTTCAAATACAGGCTCGCAATGCTTTGCTGAATTGTTGTGAATTGTGTGCAACTGCAACAATTACATTTGATGACTGCCTCGGGATGGGGTGCATGGTTTTTTTTTGTTTTCTTTTTTTTTTTTAATATCTGACATCCATATCCTGTGCAGCTTACAGGGGCCATCGGGTGCGCCGGGACCACCGACCCCAGCGGCACAGATGTCACCCTGAGGCGGGAAGAAAGACCACCAAGGGGGATCACATAGGGTGAGCCCCCGATAGCCCCTCTTTTTCTGAAGGAATGTATATTTTTCAGCAGTCGCATTGTTTTCTTGTTAATGCGATGATAGGCTTCACTTATGACTTAAATGGGGCCACTGATTGAGGGGCCTTACTGTGCATGAGAGCTCACACACATCCAGCCCTCAGCCAGCCGCTCTGCCTTGTAATGTGGTGGTGTTCCAACCAGATGAGAAAGCCCCTCCCAGCACTCCTCCTCTTTCACTTTTATAAACGTAATAAATATCTTTCCGCCAAGATAGCGCGCTGCCCGCAAATGGGGCTGGGTGCTGCGCTGGTCTCCAGATGTATGAGCTGAAGACGTAGTGTTTATTCAGCATATGGGCTGGCCAGTCATTAAGGAGGTATGTGCTGAGCAGGGGAGCAGCCACCGACTGCACGGCGGCGCGCGTGGGGCCGATTGGCATCCAGCGCCTCTCGCAGCCACAGCCGTCAAATCTCATCTTGACAAATGACGCCCGATTATCTGCCCGTACGCGTTCCGAAATGTTACGCCTGGGCTAAGTTTTTTTTTTTGGTTTGGTGATTTTATTGGGGGGGGGGCGGTCGACTGGTTTTAAAACCGGCTCACAATCAGCTTTAAATCTGAATGTGGCTTTTGGTCAGCGCCTCGCAGCTCTCTCCAGACTCCGGCTCCAAAATACTGGATTTACACATCTGAAAATGTTGTGCTCGTTGTATACTCAAACCGAGCGGAGCCTCATCTGGGATTTTTCCCCCTCCATGTTTACAATCATATCCCTCGGTGAGAAAAACTTCAAACCTCCACTTAACAATTCTGTTTAATCAGTGCTGGAATCTCTCCATATAGATTTATTTTGACATGATCTGGCCCATTTTCTTCCTGTAAGATCTATGTTCTCACCTACATGCTGTTCTCTTCCCTTTTGATATCCCTCCTCTCTGCCACGCATAAATCCCGCGTTTGCATCCAAAACAGCAGAGCATCCAGTTGCATCACCGATTCCAAACTGGAAAAGATTCTGTTGTTTTTTTTTTTGTTTTTGTTTTTTTTGTTGTTTTTTTTTCAGTCTCTGAACATGACTGTGACTGGCATGCGTGCTGACATTGTGTTTGAAGACGCTGTCTCCTTTGGTGTTTTCTTTAAATAATGCAACAATGAGTGATCACACACCAGATAGTCTCTGCACAAATTGCATAATCATAAACCGGAGCTGCGCCTTTTTAACTGACGCCGTAAAAAAAAAAAAAAAAAAAAAAAAAAAAAAAAAACTTTACACAGAACACAGCAATAGAAAAATGTTAGCGTTATAATAATCAATGATCGTTTGGTTATGATTATTCTTGACAAGAAAATGGCACGAAAAAGCGCGTTAATTGTAATACAGGTCATTTTT
>CAAKHG010021858.1:0-21539 GCA_901007715.1 Dactylopterus volitans
TGGTCACATTACCTGGTAATCTGGGCCCAAACATCGGTCCCGACCCGGGCGTCAGTGCCACTGTCTGGAAGGGTGAACAAGGGCGAAAGTCGCCCCGCAACTCCTCCGGCGAAAGGCATTAGGATTTGACACTCATATTTTCTCATGCTGAAAGAACACGAATTTACATGTGACCGCATTGTCTGCACTTCCAGGTCTGGTCTCCGGCTTTCGGGGCGTGGCGCAGTTTAAAAAAAAAAACTTGCCTCCCTCTAAAAATGTTCTTTTGTTTCCTCCAGTAGTTGTTCTCCGCTCCAGCACTGACAAAATAAAACTTGGGATGAACGGCGGTGCGGGAAGGGAAGGGGGTGTGGGGGTGGATTTGCTGAAAGATGCTATTGATCTCTTCATTCCTGAAATAATTTGTATGGCTTGGCAACCGCGGCATTATCCCTTATCAGTGTCTGCCAAAAGCCAGGCAGCGGTCTCCCGTGTGTAAAAAGCTCTGACAAATAATGCCTCTCATCGCCAGCGAGAATGGCGGAAGAGGGGCTAAGGGGGATGAGGTTGGGAGGGGGGGGGGTCCGAGTCGAACTTTTCGAGCCGCACAAAGGCGCGAGGTCACGTGACGGCGGTGGGGACATGAATGAAGTGCAGACTTTGACAGAACTGGACAGGGAAAAAATAAAAAAAAAAATCGTTTGCGAGGTCAATGATGTGCGCCACCGGGGGGGAGAAAGAGTGTGTCCAGTTCTGTGGAAATAAACTCGAAACGCTGCGTTTAAAGTGCAGGGATTGTCTTTATGAACCGGGGGAAAAAAAAAAAAAAACCTGTTTCTGGAGCCTCAGGGGCCAGATATCCTCAGTAATTTCAGGTTCAGATGCATTTTGCTCTCCTGTGACACCCGCTTGATGCCGTTCTCTCTGTAGAGAAAGCGCGGGTCATTATGTGAAAAAAGTTCTGCCTGAACATCCTTGTCTCAACAGGACTTGTTTTGGGTTTACTGTTCCAACTTTTCACAGAGTTATTGACAAGAGTTAACATGTTAACAAAGGTCAGGGGTCTCCCGCACACATTTCTCCGCAATTGCAGCTTAATTGAATGAGCCGCAAACAAATGAATACCACAGTTATCTCGACAGTAAAAGTTGAACAATGTTAATTGATTTTTTTTTTTCCAAAGCTAAATTCTGACTTTTTTTTTTTTTCTCCTCTTCCCTTGACTAATGTATTCTAAAGTATGCGAACGCAAATCATGATTATCGGGATTCATGACGGATCCGTGGATCGCAAACAATGCGAGCTGGGAGCAACGCGGGAGAAGATAAGAGAGAGCGGCTTCAACATTCCTGTCGCACCAAATGCTGAAATCCCCGTATCAGCATTCTGGAGGTGAAAAGTTGTGTATAAATCAGCTTATCTTTGAAGTCTATTCTCTGTGGTTTAGCCGCCTCCGGTCTGCCTGTCAGGTGAGAGACAATGGAGCTTTTATTCCATTCGAAACGTCAAGAAACCCAAACATCATTAGTCCAAGGTGTGTTTTGACCGCTCGTTAGCATGGCGGCGCCTCGGGTTTCGCGGCAGTCGGCGTGATAACTTTTTGCAGTTTTTTTTGTTTTTTTTTCTTTAAATGTCAGGTAATCAATCTATCACCGGCTGATCTTGCGCACACGCCCCCAATATGCCTGTTATCATTCAACAAATGGCAGCCTCTCGGGCGCGCCGGTCAGCGTGCTATTATCGCGTCACCTCTTGACGGCCTGCTTTGCCAGTTGGAGACGCGTAACCATGGCAGCCCCCGCGGTTGCCATTGGTGCGCAGGTGGAAGCCTTCGTGTTCCTTGCAAATGGAAGGAACCGGGTGTCGGCGGAGGCGTTTGTGGTGGGAAAACAGAGGCACGAACTGCTGCAGTTCCACGAGCATTCAACAGGGAGACTTGTTGACTTTTATTTTGAAGGGAGCCATTGAGTAGAAATGTCAGAAAACGAAATGTCCTGTCTTAATGGAAATATTTATTTACTATAATTTAGCTATTCTTTCATTTGACCGGTGCTCATTTTCTCAACCCTCTCAAATTACTTTTTGCTTTGCCCCCCCAAAATGATGAAGGTGACTCACGCCCCTCCTCCTCCTCGTGTTGGCAGTTGCTGTGATGAGGATGAAATTCTTTATTTCAAACATGTAAGTAAAACAAACAACAGAAAGCAAAAGCGTATAATATTATTTTAAAAAGTGCAATTGTCAGACACCAAACCGAACGAGGACCACAAAAGCGTCACGTTCAACAGTTTATTTAAGGACTGGGGGGAAGGGAGTGTATGGGTGCGTGTCCGGAGCAGAGTGGCGTCTCACTGAGATGGTGGGGTAGGTTCCAGGGCTCGCTCGTCAAAGGTCCGGAGTCACGGGGGGCAGGAGATCAGAGAAGTTGTCAAGCAGAGCCGGTTTCGCAGGTGTAGGAGTCAGAGGCGTTTGAAGACAGGCAGGTTAACACGTGCTGGTTTGCAGACGGCCTGACAAGGAGGGACTGAAAGACGGGGCTTTTTCTACAGAGGGTGATCAGAGAACGCAGTGCAGCTGGCAGGTTAATGAGTGCAGGAGTAGACACAGGTGTGGCTAATCAGACAGAGCAGAGACTGGAGTGGCAGAGCTCATGACAGCAATGCACCATAAACTCAACAGTAATTCAGTAAACATTAACTTCATGAACATAAATCAATCACGTGTTTGATGAGGAGTAGGAAGAAGTATAAATCTGTATATTCCTACTCCAGTTTTTAACTGATCATTAGTCCTCGTATGAGTAATTTATAAACATCTGCTTCCATTTACAATGTATTACATGTACAATCCATCCCATGCAAATGTAAACAACTATCTAGATTTTACTTATACCACAATATAATAAAGAAAAAAAATTTTTTGTATACATTTCAAATAATGTAAAGACATAAACAACTATCTCAATTTTACGCGCACATCCTCCCCGATAAGTAGTGCTGATTTGTACATCCTTTTAAAGTGGTTTTATGTTTGCACTCCGTTTTAGTTGCAACCTTTATGCTGTGAAAGCCGGCTGTCATAAAAACCTTAATGATGTTTGATTCAGGTCATAACATCATAAGCAAGTACGGCTATACTGCTCAGCTACGTCTATATGAATATTCAGTAAATGCTCTCGACTGTGCCTGTGTGCACCATTGTTGGTCGCTGGGTGAACTCTCCAAGTCAGATTGGTCAGCCGTCACGCTCACACTTTCCACTTCATCCAAGAACTGATTCTTTTTAGCAAGTTTATTCCCACAACCACAGTTTACATTAAAACCGAATCTTGTATGTGTCAGGGTTTCATTCCAAGGCCACTGAGCAAAATGAAGGTCTAGACCTCTGAGCAAAAAGACTGGACCTCTCCTCCGTTTGGAATGAGCAACAGCTACATTTTTCATGTTTGAGCAATTTCATTCCATTGTTTCGGGTTCGCACATGAGCCAAATAATTGTAATTCATCACAGTCTACCATGTGATTAATTAATTAATCAATCAGCTTGACAGCCCAAATGTGCTGCATACCCGGTCGAAATTAAAATAATGACTCATGATGCTTTAAAAAAAATGATTTTTTTTTTAATCCATTTAATCCAGCTTTAATCCTTAGAAAAATAAATATATAAACAGATACCAAGAAATATTTTAGTGTTTGTTATTGTTGAATCAGTAATCGCGACCGTTTTGCTGAGTCATTCTTCGCTTGGCTTGAGGAAAAGGATTTTTCCGGCGTTGCTTTGGAGGTGATTTAAATTAACTTAAGCGCACGTGTGTGAGGGAGCAAATGATGCGCACCCCGCCGCGGCCGACGCGCCGCGCCTCACAGCTCATCACAGGAACTCGCCCTAAACACACTGACCTTTGTGAGTTCTTGTTCGATTGACTTTCTTTAAAGGGCAGTGCTCCTCTGCTAAATGTCACCGCCCGATCGCCCGCCCCCTCCCGTCGAGCGTCGGCGGCTCTTCCATCGCCCGATCCTTCCGTGCGGTTGGTCGGGAACGCCGCACCGGATGGGCGGGTGTGTGTCGCAGCCCCTCGTCGCCTGGGTCTCGCGACGGCTTTGCGCGCGTGTCTGTCGGCCGTGTGAATATGTGTCGACGCCGGACTCTCCCGCCTTACATTGCTGGCTTGATATTAGCGCTGACAGGATCATTTACATTTCTAGAGGCCCAACACACCACCGTTGGGGCGGGTGATTTAATTCATAATAAATCTTTCATACCTTTCCCCAGGTGGAGGCGCGCGTGAGAGAGCGAGAGAGAGACTGATGCCAACAGAGTGGGACACGGATTGAAATGCAGCGAATCAGGGGAGAGGAATAACGGTCACGGAAAAGAGATTTCAAAAACTGATTCATGGCCGGAGGAGGGAGTAGATGTATTGTGTGCCAAGTTATGAATTCGCCCGCTCCGAGTAGTCACATTCGCCGCACATGCTGAATGACACCTGCGCCGATGACGGCGAGTTCATCCGTTTGAAAGTGTCGTCGCGCCAAGTTGCAGCTGCGGGTGTTAGGGCGCCCCCGCTTTTGGTGCGGTTTGCGGTAAGCTAACCTTGAGCATCGGTCGCTAGCGGTCAGTCGCCATGTGATCCCTACCTGCCCTCGCGCCATTTTCTCATTTCCCGTTTCGAAACCTGCTTCAACTCAGGGTCCCGCTTTGGAGCGCCGGCACATCCAGCTCCTCGTTTGCTAAATGCTCTGCTATTTTCACCAGCTACTAACCTTGAATGAATGAATGAATTAATTAATTAATTATTTTGAACGCGTTAGAGTAGCACAAAGGCACGGAACAAATCAAAACAGTCAAAACAAACAAAATGTAGTTCCCCTAGGAAATCCCTCTGCCAGGCAGGTAGCGTGCAGTTGGTTTATTGGAGACTTAAACAGCTTATGGCTAAGAAAACCAGGGAAAACTGTATTGTCCCGGCCTGTAAAATGTCCACAGTCATACCCACAGCTCTATTGTTGATATTTAAAAAAAAAAAAAAAAAAAAAAAGTATTTTTTTTCCACTCTGATACATAGGAGTGGGGTGACCAAAATATTAGGGACACCTCTAAGAATAACCCAGCATAGTTCAGCAGCACCACAAACGACAGTCCCGATATCAATAAAGCATGTCAGCGACTCCCTCAAACAGATTCAATAAAAATTCAACATAAAACTCTATTGCAGGAGTGCTGCATTAAATTCTACGGTAAACATGCAGCAGTTTCCGGTGCTATGGGCGATCGGTGGATATATTCGTAGTTGATTGTGACAGTTGAAAGAGGTAAAAACGACTGTAAAGTAGACAATACACCCGCCGGGGGCGGCCGCGCGGATGACCTTGCCCATGCTGAATTCCATATTCAATCATGCCGCCTGGAGGCCCCCGGGAATTCAGCCGGTAAACCCTGCCGGCAGCGGCGCAGACGCGGAGACCGAACCTGCAGGACCCAAAGACTTGAAAGACGGGAGACTGAGGAGCCGAGACAAGCCGACACGCCGGAGCAAGAGGAGCATAATTCAGAGGCAAGACGCCCTCGCTGACACACCGAGAGTGCAGTGTTTCTCCCGCCGTCGAGAAGTTGAGAGGCAGCTCCTGCCATAAAGCGCCTAATCTCATGACTAGCGCACACACACACACGCAGGCGCACACGCACAGACACACACACACACACACAGAGACAGGGCCATTAGCAGTAACCGGTCTGTCAGACAGAGCAAATACTCTGGCTTTTAATATTTAATAATGGCACGGTCTTGTTTCCACTGCCTGTAAATACATACGCAGAAATGCATGTGGGACGACATGCGCTGAGCCAACAACTCCAGGTTATGTGCGCAGGAAGGCAGCCATTCGAAGGTGCCAGGAAACGGCGTTGAGACAGCTTTCTTATAAAATGTCTCTGGTTTTAAGTCACATTTCGGAGTGTTTAACGAGAGGTCAGGGACCCTCGACCCCCCGCCATTCAGGCTGAAACATTCTGTAAATAAAAAAAGACCTTGTCTGAAAGATGAGTCGGTGAATTAAGAAATTTATGCAATGAGCTTTTTCACTTTAAATCCCTGATCAAAACTCACCCTTTTAAACTTGATTTTAATGTGTGATTATTACTTAGCGTGATGAATAGGAACAGGTGATTACTTCTGGAAGTGCACTATAGTCTGCTGCTCTTTTAATAATTAGCTCCAGCTGCATTTTATATACACATGTGGAAAAAAAATGTATATATTTAAGGAGAGGTCTGTGTTCAAAAGTGGCGTCGTGAAAACTGAACAAATTGAAGTAGATTGAAGTAGAATTGGAAATTTGGTCGCGACGAGTATGACCAAAATGTCAATAGGTGCCTTTGCTGAAGAATCTTTAAAAAAAAATAAAAAATTGGGGGGGGCCTGAGATGTGGCAGTGACCTACCTTGTGCAAAACTTTCAATTTGAAATGTGCCGTTGTTTTTGAATTCCATGTCCAAGCAGCCGTGAAAAACATACCCCGCTGCCCCCCCACTCTCGGGGGGACGAGGGTAACAAATTGGAGCGAAATACCTACACGATTGTTCTCTCGCCGCGAGTCACCAAACGGCGCGGCTTTGCCACCGAGCTGGATCGTGGACGCCGGTGCGCGGGGCAACACTCTGTTAACCCTCAGTTGACTGCAATTTAAACACTTTGCTGCACGCGCGACCTTCACAGAAGCGTTATCGTCGACCTCGGCCGCGATCTTAAAACCCAAGCAGCCTGCGAGGCGGCCGAGCTGGCAGGCGGAAAGGAGTCACGGGCAGGTTTTTTTTTTATTTTATTTTATTTTTTTATTGACCCCAAAAGCAAAGAAAATGTTTACAAAAATGAATCGATAAAGGCCCGTAAAAGAGGTCGGCTAAACAAAATTCAACTCATGTTATGTCACGGTAACAAACTGACCCAACGCAAGGGGAATGTTGACGATGGCCGATCAGACCACTTGGAGAACCAAAGGGGTAGCGCGCAAACAGGATGACAACAACTGAGCTACAAATAGCAGGACAATTCTTCCCAAAGGTTAACTTATCTTAATATCAATCAAAGCAAAAAGGAACAAACTGAATAATTTAACAAAGAATTACAGTCCTCCCCTATGAGCTGCAGGCATTCGGTGGAGTCTAATTGACCACTTCCTGTTTTTTTTTAAAGCGCTCTGATTTCTGGGAGGCATCTTGTGCTCAGACCTGGCAACGTGTTCCCAGCAGAGGTAACTCAAGGCAGCAAAATGAGAACCAATTAAGACAACGGTAAATTAAACTGTACAAAATGTGCCCGCTACAATAGAGAATTAATGTTACTGTCATAACTGCAAAATATAATACCAGTATCACGTATGAAAACTGAACCGTTTATGTGCTGTTCCGAAAATGAAGTATGGGAAAAAAAAAACTCTAGAAACTAAGGTGTGACAGCCTTTGGAGTCGATTCTTTGTGAAAACGGAAGCGTCTGAAGTGGCTGTCATAAGTGTGTCACCCCCCGTCTGCAGTCATGACTCATCAAATCTTTATCGCCGCCGGCGGCACGTCAGCCATTGTGCACCAGTGACGTGTCCATTAGGCGCCAATGCAGAGCTACGCGCGCCCGCATGGAACTCGTAGAGGCAACCTCGCCCGTTGTCGTGGAAATCGGAGTGGTGATCGGAGGATGAGGAGGCAGACACAGAGGCACGCCGAAGACCCAGATGACTTCTGTTGGCGTAATAAATTTACTGATACATCAGGAGACGTGACACCGACAGAACAGCAGTTCATGCAGCAACGCCGGCATCGATTCTGAGGATTCTCACAAAATTTAGCCCTGGTAATTTTCTTTTGGAGTTCGGCTTCGTGTTGGTCCCATGACCAAAAATCGGGGGGTTTGAGAGAGAAATTAACTTTTCCCCTATGTGGCATCTCTTTGCAGCTGTGAGCTGGTGTCAAAGTGTCTTAATATGGCGGCCAGACAGATGGACACCACTGGAGTAGATGGTCAAGGCTAGTTATTGTCTATTCTGTGCTGACTAATCTAGTCTGCACTCTACAATATACACCAACTGTACGAGGGAATCCTCAGAACTGATGCCGGCGTTGCTGCATGAACTGCTGTTCTGTCGGTGTCACCTCTCCTGATATAACAGTAAATTTGTTACTCAAACAGAAGTCATCTGAGTCTTCCGATGTGCACCGTGTGTACTTTAACCGGACCTTACCTATACCCAGTGGTGAGCCGTGCATTTCACACCCAGGCCTTCAGCGGCGTCCTGCCTTAATCAGTCCACCTCTTAATATAGAAGCCGTCAATATCACGCCAAAATGCAGCATATCACGTCACTGCATAGAAGATAACGTCATGTAGCCAGAATTCATGCCGTTATTAAAGCAACAAACCCATTTTCAACCAGTCTCCTTCCACTGTGGCCACAGCTGCCACACGCATAAAAAAAAAGCATCGATAATAACCTGATAAAATGACATTATTTTTAAAAAAAAAGGCAGTAAAAGGCATTTTACTTATCAAAACTCGTACTTGTACACAAAATCCAGCCTCTTTTCTTTCCTCAAGAAGGGTTCAAGTACTCTCGTACAGAGTGTCTGTGTGTTTCATTTCCAACTGTAAGTGCCTTTCCACGGCCATCGAGGCTGCTGCTGAGAGTGGAGCCACCCTGTTGTGTTTCTGCCGCACGTTTTAATTCGCTTTAAGGCCGAGAATGTTCGCTCGGGAGCGGCAGCGGACACGGGGTAAACCGGTGTGGCTCCAAACACCGTGTAGACATCCAGTTGCAAAAAAATACGCATTCCCAGCGCTACAGCTTGCAGTGCTCCTCGGAACCTGTGAGTCACTCCTAGTTACTGCACCGAAAGTGGTGGACGAATCCCTCTCCCGGTTGCGGTTGTGTCGGGCCTGCTAGCTTCGGGGTCGCCTGGCCTCTCTTTAGGATGTCCAGCTTTTCTTTAAATGTCCGTCTTGAAAGTGGCTTTCTAAGGAAATCTGCGACAAAATCGACTTCTTCTCCTAATTTGGTCATCGTGGGTTGAAAAAACAAGCTATCAGATCGAGACAAATATATATATAATATATATATATATATATATCTCCGCGTATGCAAGTCGCTACAGGTGCAGTTTGCTCGCTCTGGCTGGTGCCTTCTTTGACCATCCAATTGAAGGACGCGAAAGTGCAGACGTAAGCGCACGCCCGCTAGGTGGCCTCGGTGTCGCCAACTCAAAACCTGATTGGTTAAAGCAACAACTTCATCGCCATTTATGTTGGGCTGCAGGCGCCCGCAATACTGTGATGGCTGAAATATGATTGGATAAAAGCTCTATTATAAGTATACAGGACTGCAAGCAGCACAGCCAAGAGAAAAGCTATGGAAGGAAGAGAACAGACTATTTGGAATTATTTTATGAACATTCACTGCAAAATATATTCAAAAAATTGGCGATTCTGATAAGTGTTCAGGCCATCAGAGGACGCCCCTCTGGCCCTGACGGCCCACCACTGAATGTACCATTTAAATGTGATGAGCATGAGTAGTTACAATGGTTTTTGGAACACACTGCTAACCGTCAAAAGTGTTGCAGTCTTGATGTGTGTGTGTGTGTTTGTGTGTGTGTGTGTGTGTGTGTGTGAGAGAGAGAGAGAGCAGTGAACAGCCCCTAGTGAGCCTGAGATGGGGCCGATCCATTAGTATCTGGGTCAGAGGCGACATTGTTCTGCTGTGCCTCATCGAACTCTCCTTGTACAGCGGCTGCATCGGGAGGCAAACCACAAAAGT
The DNA here is from genome assembly GCA_901007715.1 of Dactylopterus volitans. Taxonomy (NCBI): domain Eukaryota; kingdom Metazoa; phylum Chordata; class Actinopteri; order Syngnathiformes; family Dactylopteridae; genus Dactylopterus; species Dactylopterus volitans. The sequence goes on from CAAKHG010021858.1 coordinate 9,783, forward strand.
GCTCAACTGTACATACCACACGCGCGCACAAACACACACACACACACACTCACGCGCGCCCACTCACAAACACAGTCCCGAGCCGTCCAGCGCGGCAGCCGCACTCCAGCGGCACCGGCTCCATTCCCTCCTTTCCGCCGCGCGCCAGAGCTGCAGCTTCCTCGCCTCCCCGCGCCCGATCAATAATATGACAAATTGACAAAAACGGCGGTGATAAGGATGAATCGCCGCGGATCCGCCTCTCTGTCCTCCTTACAACAGGGCCCAAAGTGGATGTTACAGCTATAAAGAGTGCAGGAAGACAAGGCCGGTTTATTTGTCCAGCGGCTTTCGGCAACAAGGCGGGTTCAAAGTGCTCGGCACCCGGAAAAGCAAAAGGAGAGAGAAAGAGAGAGAGAGGAAAAAAAGAAAAGAGGAGATGGCGACACGTTACAAATAAACACATTTACATTTTTTTCAGCCTCGAATGAAAAACTATCAGTCTCCTGCAGAACATGTGAAAGATTGGCGCCGCGTGATGTGTGAACACTTCTCTTGACAATACGCAGGTGGAAAACTACATCAGCCAGCCGCGAGCCCGCAGCTTCTCGCAAACATTTCCAGTAAGTGATGAGTGCAGTAAGTTAGAGTGCTTGCTGTGGTCGCCCCCCCCGCCCCCTCACACACACACACACACACACACACACATCCACACATCCACCTATCCTCGCTGCTATAATTGCAGACATCTCCGCCACTGCCAAACAACGTCTCCCGCCCTCTTACCGCTGTTCCTTTCTCTCGTGTCTCGCTGTAATTTCCTCACATGTCGCCGTCACTCTCTCTGTCTCTCTCTCTCCCTCTCTCGCTGCACAGTGTTTGCCTTTCTCCGCTGCTCTCAAAGACTTAGCAGTTTTAGAGATCTATGCTGCGCCAATATCCACGAGGATTAACCTTTAGAAAATGTCCTTGTGCACTCATGGCTGATATACTGAGTGTGAAGGGACCCCGGCACGGAGGAGCGAAGCGGCACTCGTTCTCAAGGTCAGAATTAAAATCACAATTGCTAAAATATATGGAACTGTCACTAGCAGAGCAATTATGGTCGCTAAGACACTGTGAGTTGCAGAGAACCTGCCCATTTTCAACCAGATTTGCACCCCGACATAGGTGGTGTATGCAAATCATCCACCCCCACACACACGTTCCGCCACTCATTAACTGTGGATTTTTGCCGACTCACTAAAACTACAGTCGGACCTCGAGAGCGTCGGCTAGCCAGCGACGCGGGTCAAAACTCGGCGGTCTTCGTGATGCACGGAGAACCAACTGAGCAGACAAGGAGCTGCTGTAGCTCTAATGGAAATGTCAAACTGTGAAATTTCCACCCGAGGAACGCAGACCGATGGCAGAATTCGCCCAAACTCGACGGGAACTACAGGAGCGCCCGGGCCGCAGCAGCGAACGCAGGCCGTGCGCTGGACACGGCGCCGCACCAGAGGGCGTCCGCCGCATGGCTCAGAGCGCCGCTATTTAGCCACGTGAGAAACGGACACCGCTGTGACGCCGGCCGCCTGCTCGCATGTCCGTTTAGGTGTCACTCGGGCTGACTTATGCTGTTTCTTCTTCTTCTTTCTTCTTCTTCTGAAATCAGTGAAATCAGCGGGAGGGAAGTCTGATTGGAGTTGAGGAAGTGGGCGTGGCCTCGGGAGATAACGAGCCAAGCGCATTTAAGCTCTTGTGGCAGGCACATTTGTGTTCTGAGCAAAAAAGCAATTCCAGAAGTCATTTTCTCAGTTTTTTTGGGGTTTTTTTATCTTTTTTTTTATCTCTAAGAACAGCATTCTAATGCGTAACCCAGCTGAGTTTTATGACAGAATCATCTTGCCAGTGGTGAAATTTAACTTTCAGAGAAAAGGGTTCTTTCAGACTTTCAGGCAAAAAAATGTGTGGTTCTGGTTGAGATAGTCAGATCCAGTCGCGATACATCCAGTGAGTGATCCAGTTACTACCTGACACCCACCGACCTGAATATCAGGAAAATTTGACTCACTTCAAAATGCTTTGGAGACCATTTTGTCTGCTCATTATTTACTGAGCTGCAGTCATGTTACATCTCTGTAACGTAGGAGAAGATTTTGTTGATATCAGTGATTCCTGATGAGGTTCCCACGTGAAAAAAATAGCAGGCCGACACAACTGTGTCAACGAAACTCTTTTCTTATCCGAGTGCAGAAACGGCAGAGCTAAAAGGCTACGCGTACAAAAAAGCCTGCCTGCCTAAAACGGGTGGACATTTGGACAGAATACATTTTTCATTTATGTTTTCTGGGGCAAAGAAGAAGAAAAAAAAAGTGCAGGACCCGCCTGCTGTTGTCAACGGACGAGCGGCGCGGTTTGAAAAGCAACAGTAGCATGTGCAACGTCCCGGAATCTAAGTGTCCGGGGGGTTTCTATGACGACTCGCTGACCACGCGCAACACCTCGATATGGTCATACCAACATACACATGACAGCCGTCGCTTTTCCGTGCGACCCGGCGCGTTAACGCCTCGCGCCCGCGTTGTGGAGGGGGTCCAGACTCCAGCCGCATCGTCTTGTGAGCACGCGCGTGCGGCGGTTCCCGATTATTGTTTTCATCGGCCTGCCGCTTGGCTCTTAAAGTTGTTTTTCCCATGGAGGTTTTTTTTGCTCCCCGTTCTTTTGTTTGTGGCTCGTGGTTTGTTTTGACTGAGTAGTCGTACCTTTGCCTTTAATCGAACCGGGTTGTTTATTTGATTTTTTTTTTTTTTTTTCTCCTCTCTCTCGCCCTCTCTCCTCCAGCGAGACGGCATTGTTCGGGAGGCTGCGCTCATGCTGAGATCCCCGCACTCTGTGCCGAGCGTGGACGGCGGCATTTCCGCCGCGCCGAGCCTCCGGTGAGTCCTCAAGTCCACAAGTGGCCTCAGCTCAATTTCTGTGACGGGTCTCTATTATTATACCGCGATTCATTTATGTCTTAAGAGTCATTTGAGCTATTTAAAGGAGTAATTTTTTTTTGTTTTTTCTAAATTCCACTTACTGTTTTCTGTAACTTTCATTTGACTTTCTTTCCCTTCCAGCAGCCTCAAACTGCCTTTTTGATTTTAATAAAGTATTTTGCTTTGTTGTGGCAGCCAAATGTTTTTCGCACACGCAAAAAAAAAAAAAACAACTGGGTTGCAATTCCCCAGGTGGAGTTGTTAATCCCTTCGATTGCCCTCATCACATGAAGAAAGAAAACCGGTCCTCCAAAGCCTGCTTAACTTGAAAATCACACTGCGCGCACACAGCTACACACTGATGTCCTTCTCTGTCATTGGCTAAGAGCAGCTCTACAGAAACCCTCCAGTTAGCAGGACCTTTCCATGTAACACCCCTCCTCCCAGTTAGCGGCTGCGGTTGCCACGCCGCCATCCCAGCCCCATTAGGATGTCACGCAGGCATCACTGCGTGACTTTTTTTTTTTTTTTTTTTTAATGAAAGGGGTCTTGTTAACACCACAAAAGCATCATTGTCAGAGGACGGTGGGCACGACATGAAACATTTGCAAAACGCTGCTGACTCAGCAAAAAAAAAAAAAACAAAAAAAAAAAACAGCACACACAAAATGACTTCCCCCTGCAGATCCCCACCCAATCAGGGCCTTGCCCCTGAAAGCCAATCATTATCCTCCCATTACCACTCTACCCACTCTAGAAAAAGGCCCGTGCCAGAGAGACTACAAAAATTGGGGCGGTGATTTGACACCTAATAAGTGTGCCGCACGGACGGATGACGGCGTGAGAGCGACGCGGAGGTTCCGGAGAGCGAGAGCAGCCCACAGATGAGTTGAGGGCCCGGATCTGACAAGCCGGAGTGCAGCGGTGGTGTGACGGTGCCCACTTAAGGCGGCCTGACAGGAGAAATCATCCACACTGTCAGTCTAGGGTGGGGGTGTGGGGGGCGCTGGGAGGGAGTCAGCACAGGGTAGATGGAATGAGGCAAATGAGAGGGGGAAAAAAAAAAAAGTGTGTCTGTGTGTGGTTTTGCGTAGCGAGCGAACTGCTGATGACTGTTTGTGATTGAATATACATGTCTCGGTGTTCAGCTGCTCACCAGTAAACTGACTTATTCAGGGCACCCGAATGGCGGCTCCTCCTCAACTCGATTAAAACTGCCAATATATACCTCAAATGTCGACTACAACTTTTGCGTGAGCGATCCGCCTCCCATGTTAGCGACCGCCAAGCAGTTCGGTTTGGTTTGGTACGCGTTTTTTGACGTTGACAAAAGTCCTGATTTTTGTAACCGATCAGATGGGGTACCAAGAACACTGAACCCATAGGGAAGGGGAGGAGCCAGACACACTGCAGTCGCCGATTGGTCACACAGGTCGACACGCGACGATGGGAATAAATCACAAACACAGACGCGCCGTGTTTAGATAGGTCGTCAAGTTCACTGGCGGAGACTTTTTTTCGTTTGTTTTTATGAGAAAGATGGCGGCGCGTAATCGCAATCCCTGGACCAGCCGGGACGTGCCGACGTTCCGTTCGGTGAGGTTCTCCGGCTGGACTCTTCCGGCGACTGGCCGAGCGATACCGGATGGGAAGCCGGAGCGTTGCGGACAGAAAGACGTGGAGGGGGTTTCGACCGTTAGACCACCTGGAATAAACCTGGCCTGCCGTGTGCGGTTTGGTCCGCAGCGGAAACGCAGACTAGATCCAGAGTTTTTCGTTCTAGCGGGTAACGTACGGAGCCAAACTGAACTGAGCTGCCTGCTGGAAACGGGGCTCCAGCATGCTTAGACCGGCCACTTTTATGAGAACATGGAAATAATCACAAATGAAATGTATCCAGTGCCGTTGGGAGTGCACATTGGTGCTGATAAAGAGACCATTTCCAGAGTGGAGAAAGTGCACCTTCTGCTTTATTTTATGTTTAACAAAGAAAAGAAGGGGAGCCATTAACAACCGCGGGGGAACCGAACCCGTCGCATGGAAGCCGAGCGCAACCGAGTCTGCAGCGGCCAGCAACTTTCTATTGTTTTTCAGCACAATGAGATACAGACACCATCTGTGAAGCTGGCAATGCAGGGAAAAGCTGAAGCCTGAAGCCCCGAAATTACACATGACGCCATGTACTAAAAGGGAAGGCTGTTTAATTGCAAGCGCATGAGGTCACACCGCCCCCTCCCCTGCGGGTCAAGCCCTTCCCGCAGCACCAATACGGAATATCAATCCAAGCCTAAGAGTCACGGGGATCGATTTTCATATTTGTGTGCATGTGTTGGACGACAAAACGTCAGCCGGGACCAGATCATTTCAACGGCAACCGCTCCCGCAGTTGGATTCGGCGGAAAAAAAGGCTCTTTGAGGGCGTTCTCCCAGAATCCGAGCAGGAACGAGGACTCTGCCGAGAGCCAAATCCCGTAAAAACCAGATGATTGCTGCCCGCTTAATGAGTATTAGCAGGGAGCGCATCTAAACCCCCCCCCCTCAAAAAACAGAGGGGCCTCTTTTGGTCGAGAATCGGCGTGAGCGAGCCTCTCGCTCGTGTGAAATGAGGCTCAGACGACAGAAGAAGCGCTGAAAGCGGAACTTCCCCGCCAACAGCTCTGCGCCACTTTAGCGTTGCTGCATTCGAATATGAGTGAAGACTAGACAGAAGCTCCAGTGGCTGCAATGCGGGTGCCGAAACTGGCTGTTAGGTGATTTATTTTCAACACGGATCATGTGCGACCCGACCCTGAAAAATCTCATTTGAAACCTGGAGTTTACTTTTTAGCTCTTTGATCTTTCCAAAAAAGAAACATAAAAAAAAAAAAATTTAAAAATTGAAGCGGCGATCATCCTAACGGCCCTTCAAAGGCCTTTTTTCATGTGATGGTGTGATTTCCAGTCACTTGGGCAAAACCCACGGGAAGTCTTGTTTCTCTCAAGACTTACCAATTTTTTTTAATCGCGCAATCATGAATTTCCTTTATTTCCTTTTTAACATCATGTATGGAAGCTGTCTGTGGGCAGCGTGATCGAGTCCAGCATCTCTTTCCACTCCCATCGTGTTTTTTTTTCCAGGTTTTTTTACGAAGAAGAAAGCCAAGGAGAAGGCCACTCTGGATGGACGACACCAGACATCCTGTCTAACCAAGAAGAGTGATAAGCATTATAAAAAAAAAAATAAAAAAAAGACTACTCTTATTCAATATTAAACTAATCCATCTGGACCACGTCAGTGAATGCAGATGGCCATCAGGACCAGAAACGGCCTTGAGCCTGAGGACAGAGGAGCCGCGAATCTCATTAGTCTCCATCTCCCATCTCCATGCCTCTTTGACTTCTCCCCGACTGCGACGGATGCGTCTGGCCTCCTGATTGGTCCACTTTGTCGCCCTCGTCCTCCTCCCGCTCCTCTTCCTCACGGGCTCAGGTGAGAGCTCGCGCTTGCGCTCGGCGCTAAAAATTAATTCGCAATTACGCGGCCCCCCATTCGGGAGCACTGGTACATGAGGGAGGCGATCATCCCCCTGCTTTTTCCTTTTTTTTTTTTTTTTTTCTTTCTTTATCAGCACTACTGCTCATAATGAGGTGTCACTGCTTGAACAACACCCCCCCACACACACACACTCCCACCGCTACCAAACCCTCGCGTTGCAGAGGCTTTACCGGGGATCAATAGCACAGAGGTGGGGGGGATGTGGAGGGGGTGCGGCCCGGCCTGGCGGTGCAGCCGCCGCCGCCGCCGCCGCTGCTGCTGCAAATGGAATTGAGTTGAGCGTGGCTGCAGTATTGACTCTAAAAAGGCAAATCCATGTCTTGTGCTGTCTGAGTTAAACACTGCCCTGCCGGGCGCGCCCACCGGATGATTTCCTATAGAGGCAAGAAAACTTCAGTCTGTGAGAAAACAATCCCGGGCGAAAGCGCACACACACACACACACACACACACACACACACACACACAAAAAGACTTGGCAAAGGGTTTTGATTTTCAATCGCGCTTCCGTTCTCTCACGCCGTTTGTTTGGGGGTTTTTTTGTTTCCCCATCACCTCTCAATTCATCCTCCCCTCTTTAGCCTCCACCAGCTCCCGTTTCCTCCTCTTAAATCCCCCCCCCCATCCATCCCTTCATCCATGTCCTTTTTCCGTCCCCTGGTTGTTTTCATCCCTCGCTCTCCCTTGTTGTCACACCCTCCCCCTCCTCGCCGTGTTTCCACCACCCCCCGGCCCACCCTCCCCCTCGCTGCCTCTGTAATCAGAGCTGTGACTGAGCAGTGTTTACATGCTCCTCCCAGGGGCCTGCCAGGGTGGCACATTCGCTTTTACAAGCGCTCACCTCGCCTCACCTCGCCTCGCCCTCCCCTCCTTCTCTTTGCTTTGGTCAGATTACGGAGGCAGTGGCGGAAATCAACCCCCCCACCATCCCCAACTACCCTAAAACCTGCTCCGTTACCCTCCCCCCTGCTGTGCCCCACCTACCCCAAGTGATAGCAGACCAGTAGGAGGCCGTCTTATCTCTCCGCTCAAATGGAGCGCCGTCACTCCGGGCGTCTCGGTTGCACAGCAGAGATTGGTCAGACCGTCCGACTGGAACATGATCATTTACCCGCTTGACGGGGGCGGGAGGGGGGAGCTGGCCCGCTGCGCCGCGGGAGACACACTCTCAAAGACGCCGGCGCCCACCGCTCGCGCACATGTGAAGTCTTCAAACAAATACGATATGAATTGGACCGGGCCGCTTGAGCCCCGAACACAGGCAGCGCAGCAGCGTTCCCGGCGGAGCGGAGGTTCGTGCTCGTTTTCTTTGTTGTCCAGAGAGCCGATTGGCACTGACTGATTGAGGGAAGGCCGTAATTTCCCCGCCGTCGTTCCGGGATAATGGCGCGGAACTGTGTCGCCGCTCCAACTCCGTGGGAAGTTGTCGACAGGAGGCTTTTGAAGTGCGCTCGCGCAACAGACACGCGTCTATCTACCCGCTCGGCGGGAAGCGCCGCCGCCTTTGGCTCGGAAAGCCTGCGTGCCCGTAAATTGTCAAAAAAACTTCAAGTGAGTGCGACATGCGAAATATGACAGCGCCGCTCCCGCTATCACAGCCTCCCCGCTTGAAACCGGTCGGCGTCTGAAGCCGCCTCTCGCGGCGCCGACTTGAAGGCCGGACCGACCGCGGTCGGCGAGGATGTCTCGCTCGCACGCGAAATCTGAGGCCGAAAGAATAAGCCGGCGGACGAAAAAACAAACAAAAAAACAAAAAAAACAAAGAGGATGTGATTATGTGGATGATTCGTGTTTATCAGGCTCATTTAGGAGGGTATTTAGGGGGACGTTTTTCTCGTCTAACTCAGGAGGAAGGGGAAAAAAAATTAGCTGTCTGAGGATATCAAACTGCCTCTACAGTTTTTGCCTTGAGGCTGCCAGAGCTGCAGACTTTTTTTTTTTTTTTTTTATGGAGGAGCGCGTTATAAGCCAGCGTTCCACTGGGGACATGGAACATGAAAACTGAGTCACACTCGCTGCTTGTGGGCACAATATTTAGCAAGTCTTTTTCTTTTTTTTCCCCCCCTTCTTTTTTCCTTTTTCTACTGATGCCACGCTAATAAATTCAGTTCATAGGAAGTGAAGCCCACATTGCAGGTGTATTAAATATAGATTTGGATCTAAGGTGGAACAGAGAGGTTTTTTTTAAGGATTCTGCGGCTCGTCGGTTTACATGGAATATTTTGATCTTGCGGCAGGGTGATGTGACACTGCAGCTCTTTTCAAGCTCCTAGAACTACCGATAATTTTGCCGCTTCTCTCAAATGTAATCATTTGCTTTACCACTTAGGACATATAAAAAGTATTCCGCTTTGGGGAAAGTATGATTTTACTTTTAAACATCTGCTTCTATTAAAATGTCAAGGTGAACATTTACTGTATCTTATTCTTATGCTTTGCGGATTGGACGACTTTTATTTTGAAAATCATCCCCATAACATCTGAGTAGGTGATAACTCACTAGCAAAGCTGGCTCCAGTTGCGACATAAAACACTCTGGCTCTGAAGATTTTCTGAAATTTAAATAAGAAAAAAAAAGAAAGTAACGCACGACTCACTCCGCCGTTTTCCTGCAGTGATTTTTTTTTAAAAATGCGTTTCACATCATTTATCCCATCCGGGCTCCCTTTTGAAAATCGGGTGTTTTATTGCAGCGGGGCCTGCGCGGCTCTGGAGGTTCCTGTCGATCCAGCTGGGCCTTCAGCTGCTCGGTGCTGAAATTTTCGAGCAGACGGTGAGATCCGGGACCTGCACCCACAGACGCAAGATGCGTGTTGTTTTCCCATGTGCTTCTGGGTATTAGAGGTAGGCGGCGGCTGCGGATGGATTTCTAACACCTGCGCGTAAATCGCGAGTCAATGGGAATTTTTTTTTTTTTCCTTGGATCACGAGGAGGGAAAGAGCCGGAGCAGGCTCACATTGGCCCTCATCGATTGTGCCCGCTGCAATCTCCGGCGACGGCAGATCATACACGGATTCTTGAGGGAGTAATTTTCTTATTTGATTTGAGAAAGCCTAAAATTAGACATCACAGAAACTTTTTTATTAGATTCCAACTGTAGACAAAGCTGTGGCGGGTGGTCACTCACCGGAAGCGACGCCATTACATTACCAAATCACTTCATGACTATTGACCTGGAAAAGAGGAGAACGAAGGAGTCGGCGGCCGGGATGAGCGGTGATGAAATATTGCATGACGATGCGACTTTTTTTTTTTTTCGCGTGGAGGCGGTTTCACTCTTATTCGGTCCATATTTGTCGGGGATGTCTCCAACCTTGTTGAACACACACACACACACTTCGGGGAAGGAGTGAGCGACGGCGTCCCCGGTGCTCTTCGTGAAGCTTGTCGCAAGATAAATCTGGGAAAAGGAAAAAAAAAAAAAAAGTACTGTGGGAGGGTAGGTGGGGGGGGGGTCAGATTCCTCGGCGGTGTGCGATTCCTCTCTGTCTACGCGTCTAACACCAACCCTCGCGGGGTTTGGCATCAATACGCTGTTTTATGTTGGGAGACAGCGATCAATGGAGCTCTCTTTCCCCCCCGAACGGAAGCACTCCATATTCAGCGGTTGATTTCACGGCTGGATATCCGACGCGCCGCTTTAATGGATGTGTGTGTGTGTGTGTGTGTGTGTGCGCGCGCGGGCTCGTGTGTGCGCGTGTTTGTGCGACTATTTGCTGCGTTGTAATGGGACGTGATTAATCAACGCACTGAATGTTTGTTGTAAGTCCACGAGGAGCGGCGGACGTTCGAGTGTGCGCACAGATGGAAAGGGAAGACTTCAACCTGTGAGCTCGACCGTAGACCAGCGAGACGATGTTTATTTTGTGTGTGTGTGTGTGTGTGTGTGTGTGTGTGTGTGTGTGCATATGTATAACTTAGCACATTTATTAGACCACCGCACAATGTAAGATTTATGGAATGGCTGCCCTAAATTAACAGCACTGGTAATTATGATTCTGTAATGGCTAATCCAGCAGCTTGTAGAAACTTTTTAACCGAAATGATATTTTTCACGCTAAAATGTAATATTTTATATCATATTGATTAATACCTTTTTGTATAATGCATTTGTTAAGCACTGCATATGATATATATGATACACTATAAAGATCGCTCTTTGAACAGAAAAGAAAGGGAGTTTTGAAAATTGCATGGATGATTTGTGTAAATTGATTTTTACATATCAGTGTTGAAACAGGATTGAAGTTGATCCTGTCAGTCATTTGCAAGACTTTAAGTGCTTCTATGTTCCTGATGAGTGAGAAGCTGTAATCAGGTAGGAACCCACACTCTAGATGTTTTTCCTCCGGCCTTGCTAATGATTCAGCATGACTCCAAATAAAAGTAATGGATGATTTTTTTTTTTATTTTTTTTTTGGTATTGCAGCCATCAGGAATCCAAGCGTGCTGCAGTAAGGAGGAGGAGGTCATGCTTTTTCTTTTTTTTTTTTGCTTTAACATTCTCATGTCATTGAACAGCAAACAAAGGCAAAAACAACAGTCATTCTTTCTTTTTTCTTTTGGGAAATACTTACCTCACTATTATCCATCAAACCAGGTAATGACAAGAGCTCTGGCGGCTACAACTGTATATCGATTTTAGAAATGACAGATAGGGAACATTTAGGGAAAATAAAGTTGTCGTGGGCATGGCTGCTTGCGTGTGCCGAGCATCGGGCAGCCGGGCCGTCCATTAAGCCCCGCCCTCGCTCTCTCATCACTTGCGGTTTTCTCTCTTTCCGTTATGACACGGGGGAACGGGTGCTTTAGCCGAGGTGCATTTACATCACCTGTTAAGCGGAACATTTCTCTAAGCGGCGCTGCGGTGATTAAATCATCACTTATCACGATCTACGTATATCACGAAGTGGCCGATGAAGCGTTTTCATACGCAAGATGATCGATGACCTTGTCACGTGTTCATCCACACGACGCCACCGATTGTGTTTTATCTCAAAGTGATGTGCATCCACGTGTTTCCAGATCACGCTGACGGATCATTATGGGCGTCTGGACGACCGGGTCGGATATTAAAAAAAACAGCATCGCATAGAAAGTTGAAATCAACCTCAGGGTCGCCTCTTAACTTCCACTGTCACACAGACTTGACCCTCGCCGGGGTGCTCGATCATATAGGCGCGCTCCCGGTAAGCTGGATGGCTCCCATAAGCCTCTTTTCTCATGCATGCTTTTTTTTTTTTTTTTTTCCCCCCCCTTTCCTTTTTTTTTTTTTTTTTTTTT